>LBNU01033539.1:10073-55521 GCA_014162995.1 Artemisia annua
GTTTTAGGGACATATGGACCCTCATTGATCAGAGTGATGTAATAAGGTTCCATCCCAGTTAAGTAGCAAAGCATGCGCTTTTTCCACTTGTTGAATTTTCCAACTTCAAGTCGGGGAGCAGTAGCATTATAGCTTCCTCCCTTTTTATCGACCAGTTGGGGTACATCATTTTCAGCCATGGTAGGATCTTGATTTTAAAAACTTTTGAGCACTCTGTTGTTTTAAAAGTTTTATAAACCAGATGCTCTGATACCACTTGTTGGTCCTTTTTACTTGGTTAATGGTTAACTATCGAGTTAATCTAACCAAGTTCCATAGCAGAATGATGCAAAGATTAATAACTAAAAAACGTAAAAGATAAGAAACAAGATTTTCAACGTTTAACTCTTTATTAGAAATTAATCAAAAGAATTATACCCAAGTGTTTGCGGAACAAAACTTGGGATTGAAATGACAAGTATGGTATGGTGTTACTCCTCACTAAACTTAAGCTATGCTTAAGTAGCAACAAAAGACCCACTAAGCTATCTTAGGGATGGTTGCCATTTGGAGAGAGTAAAGATTAGTTTGTGAATGTCTAAGCATTAAGTGCACAAACTCCGCAACCTTTACTCTCTCTTATGATTCCTATTTATACACAAGTAATTTACAACCGTTGTGAAAAAAGACAAAAGATTACATCAGCCTAGTTGAGACAAAATACTTACGTATTTTGTCTCTGTTACATAAGTCTATTTTGGGTATAGGACAAGGCATCTTTCTGAGGTCCAGTTATGACACCATACTGAACCCACACCATTCAGAGAAAGTTTGACTTTACAAGATACTGACACTCTATGTAGTTTCAAACGTTTCCCGCCTTATCCCGCCTATTCTTCAGGCTTCATGTCATTAATCTTCAGTCTTTAGCTTTTGTTGCTTCAGTGAGGAATAACTTGGGATTCAGTGAGTTATTGTCATCACTCACTGAATCCATCATCTTCTTCTTTGGCTTAGGTGCCAATCACTGAGAATCCGCCTCACTGAATGGAAAGCTTTTCTTCTTAAGCTTGTCCCAAGCATCCTGAAGATGACTCACTGAGTGACTGTTCACTCAGTGACTTGATTGTATTAAAGGTAGTTAAACACTTAGGTTATTTTATGTTCAAATCCTAGTTTACGAGAGTTTGGGAATTCAGTGACCCAACATTTACTCATATGCGACCTAGCCAGGGTATTTCACAGTCATTCCGACTCTTTCTCTGACCACCCCTAAAAATATGTACCTGCTGACTTACTGAGATTTGAACCGATCTCTTGTGAGGACATCGAATACTTGACTACTAGAGCATGTATGTCTTGTGGCACATACTCTAGCAAGCCTAAAACAATACAGTGATGTATTATGATCAAACTTCCAATCAATCCAACGTACAAAGATTTCAACACGCTAATGTGATGATGCAAGAATAGCAAACCTCCAGTAATATACAACTTCACCACCCCAGAAACTACCAATTTTGTCCCTAAATATAGCTTCAGTTAATTCAAATTCTACTGATGACACACTAATGCACACTCAAACGACTGCTCATTTACGAGATTTTAGAGGAAAAAAGAACAAATCTAAATGAATCTAAACTAAAGGAGCTTTAAGTAACAGAACTCTTCCATTATATTACTGGTTGTTCAGCACCACGGTTCTGGATCGTCTTAACTCCCAAGGCCGTAAGCAACCCTTTAATGGAGACTGTAGAAACAATGAAGAAAACGACAACTGTTTCTGCCTTGATGATAAGAAACTAAAACTACTACTTCTTAGCTTTTGCTTCTCGTTCTCATATGGTATAAATTGAGGATCATGTTGCACTGCTGAAACTCTAAGTGCTTCTGGTAAAACACAGCTAAACACCGAACCTACAAATGTAGAGCATAAAGAAATAAATAAAAAGTTTATGTATTCAAGAATATTGCAGGGGAGTTAGGAAGAATTATTACCTAGTTTAGCAAGTCTATTGACCCATCCCGGGATCTGCTTCCCTGTCAAATTGTAACAAATGTCATTGCAGAAATGGTTGCAGTTTTTTACAATTAGGTGATACGTGTCGCCAAAGTAGTTAGCAGCATGCTCCTCCATAAACTCTCTGACTTGGACCGGGTCCAGACATGTAGTCCCTATCAATATTGACCTCCTAAAAGTGAATCCTGGGCATTGTCGTGGTTCAACCTCAAATACACCACTACTCGGATAGTCATGAGCTCCATATGCATATTCTACACCATGAACTGTCATTTAAAAATATATTAATTTACTTAAATTGTTAAAGTTGATTAATTTACATAAAAGAAATGGGGAAAGTGTTACCTTCAACACCGGAATGAAAAATGCCAAGGCCAGCCCAGTAAGCATAGCCGTTCATGGGTGTTAAGTCATATACATTGAGATAAACCGGTGAATTTCCGGGCCCATATCCAGATTTAGCTTTTTGAAATAAACAGAAGCAAGGGGTTGATTTTCCTTTCAAACGAAATGGAGCGATAGAAGTTAATCCCTTCTTTTTTAGCTTCATGGTGCGCCAAGAGGTGTGTATATGCTGAAGTCAGTCGGTACAAGCCATCCTATACATGTATATACAATATCAATAATATAATCAACGCAAAATTCCCAAAATGGAAATAGATCATGTGGTAGATAGAACAATATAATTTGACATTTTGATGATGATAAAGATTTCGCATTTAAAGCCTTTCCATAGAATTTTTTCATCATAGGAATTTTCTAACCAATAGAAACAAATAGTCCCAATTTCTGATTTTTTTTTTTTTTTTTTTTTTTTTTTTTTTTTTTTTTTTNAAAGATTTCGCATTTAAAGCCTTTCCATAGAATTTTTTCATCATAGGAATTTTCTAACCAATAGAAACAAATAGTCCCAATTTCTGATTTTTTTTTTTTTTTAGTTCAGGAACAAGGAGTAAAGTTAACTCAGCTTAACCTCTAAATCTATGTTATTTGAAATTGTGAATGATATTTCAATTGGATACTCTTTGGTCTTTACACCATGTCATTCATTGCCCATATGGTACTATTGACTATCTAGCATGTAGGTGGGACTTGATGACTATAATAATCTTGAAGGGCCACTCACATAACACAAAAGGCCACACTGCACCAAGTGAAAAACTGAGTAAATTATTGGTTTTTCTTTTCTCACATGACAAATTATAGCTGGATTCAGTACAGTACCTCACATGAAGCAGAAGGGGGGAGGGGACCGTGCGATGAGTAAGAGATTAGATTACAAGTGCAGTATCTTACAAAAGCGCAATAAAACTTTTTGTCGGTAAGCAACTACAACTCGTGGCGGGGTGAGTTTCTACCCTAGATATAGCACTAAACTTACCGAGTATGACTCATGAAATTAGTTACTATCAAAATCAACAGAGGTCTATCTATCTTGAATCAGTTAACTATATTTGCTATAGGTGCCGCACCATGGTCCTTTGACAATCAAACATTAGCTCAAGTATCCACATCATGGTCCTTTGACAAGATCATTTACTTGCCGCGTTTAGTTTAATATTTTAACATGTATCGGTTACACATGTCTAAAGATAATGACAATAATTATTCTTTAGCTTAATTTCTTATTTTTCATCATTTTAATCATATAAAGGACCTTTTCAAAAGAATATTTAAACATTGGTAGGTATGTTACTAATTATAGCAATTCCAATGAGCAAAAAGGTCATGAAATGGACCAAATGTCCAAATTTTCAATAAAATAAGCCTACACTAACGGATCTGTTTATAAGAACAAGAATTCAAGAAAAAAAACAAGAGATAAAAACGGATTCTGCACCCATAGTGATATAAATGACAAAAGTACAAACTGAAAAAAACAAAGAAATGCAACTGTGTTATTGAGCCAGGTGAAAGGAGTCTATTCTTAAAACTCTGTAAAATAAGGGGCGACTCAATCATATATTTATAATACTGTTTTATTTTATTAAGAGTGTATTTGGGATTGCATTTTGGAGGAGATTATCTGATTATTGTGTTCGTTAAACACTAGTAATTGGAAAGGAGCATGTGTTTGACAAACCAAATGAAGAAGTGATTATCTTAAACCATGTAAATAAGTTTTAAAATCGCAGTTATGAAGCTTTAAAACCCAACCTAACCCAATCGCCACCTAAGCTAGCTTAGTATCACATAATCAAGCTAGCAATGGAGTCGTGCAACACTTCACAAGTTCACATGGTACGGGGCAAGCTTTCAGGTTTCGACCCAAGTCCTAGTGAATAACACTAAGCGAAGCCCTTTGATTAAAGGGTAAGGTAACTAAATGTTATAATTTAACCTAACTTGTTACACTATTTTTCATCATTAAACCACCATATTAGTTCAACCTTTTTGGTGCTTATTTATCGTGTAAAGAAGCAAAGTGATGCAAGTAGACATCCTTATCATCCACAATAATTAATATGACAACCCATCAACTAACAATTTGTTAATAACACGACATTTACGACTCTACGACTGAATTATTCCAGATCTTGCTAATTTAAGCTTTCGATATAGCCAACTAATCATGAATTAAAACTAAACATCAAGAACAAATAGAATAAATAAAATATTCCAAATGATCATAACAACTAACATAACATTACTTGGTACTCCTTCCCTCAATAAATAAGTGTCCACATTGTGTTAGAAGCTCCCAAACTAAATGGTTGTGGGTTCAAGTCCTGCTTAGGACGTGTGAGATAGATTTGTGGTGTAAAAATTGTGAGACAGTTAGTTGCCGTTCAAAAAAAACAAGTGTACACATTATTACTTTAGTTATGTTTCAAAGTAAATTTACATGTTTAATTGATTAACATAAAATCTTTGTATGTTCCTAAATTTGCGTGTCACCTCTAAAGTGACTACTTATTTTGAGAAAAAGTCTAGAAATTAAGAAAGAAAGAAATAGATGAAAACAATGAAATGAACATTACATAGGAAAAGTAACTTTAACTTACAAAGAATAGAAGAAGACGACATATATGCAGCAACTGGAATGAAATTTTGAAAGAACAAAGTGTAAAGAATTTAATATCAGGGTAATGAAGAATATGAGGAAAGTTTACAGAAAGCAAGCTAGTTTTGAGGTTTGAGCCACAGCTTGAAACAGAGACTGGTGGGCATGTGTGTGTGGGAGAGAGAAGCAAGGAAAGACAGCCTAAACCTCTCAAATTTCAATAATAGAATGTATGTATCTATCTCATCAACCATGGAAAATTCCACACTTGTTTATCAACTAGCATGGTCCACTATCCAGCAAGCCACTAGTACTATTCTTTTCTATTTTATTTTATTTTTTAGTCTTTGTTTTTAATCTATTATTTTAGAAATTGCGATTGAGATTCTTAAATATTCAATTTGAACATAAGAGCAATTTGAACATAAGAGGTGATATTGAGATTTATGTGATGGGAGAAAAAAATAAATCAATCAATTGTGGGTTCTCTATTTTGTTACGTAAAATGTAAGCTTTCATTCTCAAAAAAAGTACGTAACATAAACTCTCATATTCTGTTATTCAAATAAAATATGAGAGGATCCCAATCCATATTTTTAGTAAAGTTTAATATTAAATCAATTTCCTCGTCATCTTTTTATTCAAAAAAATATCTTTTCCAAACTTTTATATTCTCATATATATCATATAAATCAATTAAATTAAATTTATATTGATACAAATTTCTAAAATTATTATTACCTCTTATTTAACAAGACAAATGACCATTTTGCCATTTACTAAATATTACAAATATGTTCTCTTAATACATCGAAAATACTCATATTGACTCATGTCAAATCAAGCAAGTTAAAACTAAAATTGCTAATCGCTATTTTTTTTTATAGAATTTTTAGAACACGACCCATATAAGTTAGTAATAGTTTTTCTAATAACCATCGTTGAGGTGTTAGTAACATGTTCTTTCATCATTCGAGGCCAAAAAATATATATAAACAATCTGTTGAAGAACTAAGATAAAGAAACTTGATATCAAATTCGAGAATAAAAAGCAAATGCATTGAAAGCTCAAAAATCTGTTCATGGTAGATTATTCGGCAAAACACATAACTCGAAACATAATATTGTACTGTTAAAGTCAAATTTTCAATACACTACTAATAAAGTCGTTCATGATAAGCTCGAACTAATGACTAAAAAAAATCTAGCAACTCCTTAATCTAGATTGTAGTTGGGCGTCTAAAATCTTAACAACTGTGCAAATTATAGTGTGTAATGTATTAGATGATAGATATGGCCCAAGCATGATATGGGGCTAGGGTCCAATAAAGTTAGGTTACACATGTAATATGCATATAAATGGTTAATCAATAAAGATAACACCTCACGGGGTTTATAATAACATGGTATCATGATCGGGATGTTGAGACATAGTCGGCCGCCATGAGCCGTTGCCTTTACGCCACCCCCGTTAAGCCATAGCAACCACCGTTTATCCCTTCCCAATTATTGTTTTTTCTTTTCTAATTTTGGCCAAAACCATACTCGTGTAGTTTTTGCCATAACTTCTTAACCGTTTGGAGTTACCTGACGTAGTCTGTGTTATTCTCTTCGCTTTTCAAATCTGCACAAGACCCAACATGAACCATCTTCGTCGGCCATACAAATTTAAGGATAATCTTGTAACTAATAAAACCCATCATTTTCACACCAAAAACGTTAGTAGAAATTTACTTGATTACTGGTGATTGAACCACGTTTCCCGTCTTGGTCTTGAAGAATCACTCATTCTAGCTAGTATCAACAATATTATCCATCTTTAACCCTAATTTACCATGCTTTGCTATTTTCACCTTAAAAATTAGGGCTCATGTCATACATGCAAGGAAAGTTTGTATAGTTCAAAAGTCGATGGAAATGCACTAAAGGTATCCTTGTATTTAACAAGTTTAGTAATGAAATTTGAGTAGTTTGCATTACAAAAATGAAATGAGTGAAAGATTAGAAAATCTTACAGTATTATATATTCTATACTAGAAAAGTCGTTATCTAGATTATTTAAAAAAATGTAAAATACGTCGCACGTCATAGTTATCGGTAAAACCCAAAAGAAAACATAGAAGATTTTGGATATTTAAACGTTTGAAAAGGATTAGTGGAGTAACATACAAGGCTTAAAAAATGTATTAAAGTGAGTAAAAGTGGAAGAGTGAGTGTGAAGTAGAGTTAAAAATTCGACACATGAACACACGAGATACATGCGTTTTTGTCCTTTTTCTACTTTTGACCCTTCTTCATGATCCATGTCTTAGAAATAATACAATTATAAAAATAAAACTAAGGGATCATATAATTACAAAAAGGGAAAATCCTTGATGTACCCCAAAGATACATAAGTACCTACCCCTACTGCCCAAAAAAAATTTTTTTTCTTCAAATGCCCCAGAGGCGGAGGTTGCCCAAAAAACTTGGGCGGATAGTTTAATAATGTGACACTTGTCCCTAGTGGTGTCCTCACCATGTACCTTACAAGTACTACTTAAAGTAGGTAAATTCTTGGGCGAATGGGTCCATAATTCTTGGACGACCGGGTCATTTTTGTCTTTTAGTAAAAAAGTTGTTAACTACATTTTTGGTCCTTGTTGTTTGTTTGATATTTCATTTTTTATCCATGTGGTTATTATTGTTATTATTATTACACAAATCTTAAGGTATTAGTATTATTATTATTTTTTTACTTCTTAAAAAACAAGAGGAAAATAAAACCATATCTTCATCCAAAAAGAACTATTTTATTTTTTTACTTCTTCCAAAAAAAAATTAAAGGTAGTTAAACACTTAGGTTATTTTATGTTCAAATCCTAGTTTACGAGAGTTTGGGAATTCAGTGACCCAACAGCTTTTTGAATTCCCAAACACCCTCTGAATTCAGTCTCAGTAATATGTCTCAACTAAATTTCAGATCACATTTGCAATCTTGAATAGAAATAAAAGGACTTTTTTCAACATAACAATTCATATAAAAAACATATGAACAGAAACATAGTTAAGAATTTCGTTGTTTATTTGCGAACCGAACTCAGTTCTGAACCTTGCTTTTACTCATATATGAACCTTGCTGCACATTAATTCTTTGTGCCAAAAAAGCTTATATTTTAAATAACTTATATTTTCAAAAAATAAGCATAATCTTTTCGTAATTTTGTGTGCCAAACATGCCTAAACTTAAAACAAAAACCTTCAAGTTTGAATTGAAGCTTCAAAAACCCCAAAATCAATGATCCCTTGTGGTTTGCAATTTCTTTTGTTTTTATATATAAAATGGTGTGAAATCTATTGTTAGATTAGAGATTTTTTATCTTTTGTAAACCGATGAGAACATGGGACTTCAACAATATTATTTTATGAAACTGATTATGTAAAATTGGTTCTTTTAGGCAATGGTGACTATTAAATCGTGTTACGTTTTGAAACAACTGCGGCCAGAATGTATACCTCAAACATTTAAGAAAAACTACCTTATAGGTAGAGTTGAAAAGAGCGTATAAGGTTCTTTTGGCACATTAAATGTGTAGAGTTGCAAAGAGCAACATGAAGAACAATCATGTGCTATCAATTGTGTCACGTCAAACAATAAATGGTGTTAGTCAAGACACACAAGATATAAAGCAATTATAACCCCAGGTGAAAACCTTATTTCATGATGGTCTTTTGTCATAACATTTTGCTTTCAAATGTAACAAAAATGGGTCTTTTAATTTGTCACCACTTATATGCCGACCAAATCAAGTCAAGCACAAGCCAATAAAGGAGCTACATAAAAGGCATTGACACCTTTAGATATTTGTACTTATTGCTCTGTGAGTTACCAACCTCTAACAAAATTTCCATAGCTTATCCCACATAGGTAGGTGAGCAAACTTGTGATGTGTTTATAAATAGGAATATCAAGGATTCAAACAGTTTGCTTTCAAATGTTACAAAAATGAGTGTGTTTTGGTTGGTAAGAAAAGTTTGAACACGTTCTTCCCAAACAATTTCACACTCATTTGGGCGACTTTTAAGGCAACTTTTTTTGTCATCTTGATGGTTATTTATTTTATTTTATTTTGGATAAAATAAGTTCATCTTTTTTATAAGTTTAATATTATGGCTGTTAAAAAATATTGGGCTTTTTGAAATAAGTTCATCTTTTTCAAAGTGATAAAATCTCATCTCGCATATGGCTCCAAGTGAACCATTTTTTCTCAGTTAAGTTTGAAATAAACAGTTACATTGTTTATTTTATTTTGGATAAAATAAGTTCATCTTGATGGTTAATAAGTTTGAAATAAGTTGTTCCAAAGTGATAAAATCTCATCTCGCATATGGCTCCAAGTTTAATATTATGCAATTCAACTTTTTTTCACCCAAAAGGAGTAAACTATTAACTTTTGCAAAGACGTGTGTGCTGTGCGGAACGTCATGTTAATTCTATGTTACACTTATTATTCGAGAATGTGATAGCAAAAGCCTAAACACTGTGAACTTGAATAAGTATCACACACACATTCATGGCATGAAGGCCCTATATTAGCAATTGTGCCCAAGGTGTGTTATCAGGACACGGACCTTTTGACTCATAATTCTACGCACGACACCTTTGAACCCATTTGGCACGTTCCTTACCCGCCCAATTTCAAACTATCACACTTCTAGCAAGATGGGTTATAAATCCGATTTGTTGTGTTTAATTTAGTTTATTAACAATGATGTTTACAAATGAAGTTGCACATAAGGCTAGCAATACACATTAAAAGCAAAAGGCGAACATATGTTTTTATAGGGCATTAACGGTGTTACACTTAAAGAGTTAAGAATGTGGCGCACCAATTCGGCCAACCAACCAATCTATATGAAAATTTCTAGAATGATACACTCTACTCGCTAAGCCATTCTCATATCCGTCTTGTTCATGAAAATACACATTATCGTGCAAACGAAATGAGAATCATAACATGGAAACAAGAAATGTAATAATATATATGGTGCTACTTTAGAAGTGATCATATTTGGTTTACAAAAGTTGTCTTAATAAATGTTAAATGATTCAAGCAGATGCTTACCTGAGTTATTAAAAAACGGCTCACACCCGTTCTGGCCCATTATCCAACCTGCCTGACCCGTTCATTTTTTCACCTTTAATTAATCAAGTTAGATGAAATGGTCATGGTATGTGCACCATGTCTTCACATAGTTGAGAGAGCACAATAACATATAAAAACGTACTTCGTGTCCTATCATAAGCATGTGAAGTCTAAAGCTAATTGTTATATGTGTCCTGCAATATGTGTGTGTCCTGTGCTATTGGTGCTCAACTCCTCATAAGGTTGCATTTGGTTGGTTTGGGTACTGCAATAATTGTGTGTCCACTCTTGGTACTCAAGTGTTCAAAAGTAAGATATATCAAATGAAATAATATGCAAATGACTATCAATGAAGAACTCGATATTTGTTAGGCCTTCTTAATCAATGACCGGATCAATAGTAATGATGACTGATGAACACTCACCACATGCACATCATCTAAAATGTGTTTTTGGGTGAGTGATAACAGAAAAGCAGAAGCCCTACTGGGAGGCCGTCAATCACAGGTTATGCAACATATGTTAGGGAATGGGCGATGTGAGCATGCACAATTATGACTGTGACAACATTACTCACCGTCAACGATATAGATGATATAACGACTAAAACTTACTTTTGAATACAATATGGTGCATGACAGAAACTGTTCTGGCAATCACTATATGGAGGTGTGGTCATGTCATATGAGGTCAAAAAGAGTGATTTCGCCTGTTCGATTAAACATTCATCAACCTTACTGGATTAAGCTAGACCGTACTCTCCATACAGTTCAATTTACTTCAAATCTTACCATCCTTAACACTAACTTGAAACATATCTAATCAAGTGAAAGGCTGATATTCAAATCAAGTTTGTGATATCCGATGAAACGGAACATTATACTTGATCAAGGAATGGTCATGCGAAAAGTATCAACCACCAAGATTGCACCCATTAAAACCGATAACTAACATCAGCCTACACTTATTGGCTTTACAGCATCTGACCCTTACATTAACTGGTTTTATCTAACCAAACTCGTATTCTGTTACAATCAAATTCACCGAATATCAAGTACTAGCACTATTTTAACAATCAGTAGATAGTTTTCAGCTTATGATGGGTGAGTGTGCAGAGCCCCCTTGAACCATGTTTTGGGTAGGTTGATGCATTAAGTGAGGCTTAAACACAGTCAACAAGAACCATTCAAGGCTATTAGATAAAACGTTAAACCTTATACACAATCATAAAAAATAAGACCTTTTTTGGTCTAATCAATGTGACTTATTAATCACAATGAACTATGCGGGTGGAAAAGCTGGTGGATCTTGATTTGGAAGCCATCATTCTTTGGGGCAAAACCAGAAATGGTGATTAAAGGAGGTGATATTGCATATGCGAATATGGGGGATCCAAATGCAAGCATTCCTACTCCTCAACCAGTAATAATAATAATTGAACAAAAAAAATCGAATAAAAAAGTCCGTTATTGACGTATTCATAAACCATTTGAAATCCCAATAATTTAATTCCATCGTGTTGTATTCCTGTCAAGACTATTGAATTCAGCTTGCTACTTATAACATGTCATAATCAGGCCCATGTTTGGAGCATTCGGCAAGGCTGGAAGCGCTAACTCCGTTGCTTTCGTCAGCAAGGTACGGACATATCTCTTGACACACTGACACCCAGTACTTTAAGTTGGAACCTCAAAATTTATACAGCATGGGTGAATTATAAAATTTATTGGGTTCGATGTAGATTAACTATCTGCTACACCCATGATACGCATATGATGTTTGTTCAGAAACTTGATATAGTAATAAATGACCAACAGGCTGCTATGGACAGCAATAGAAGGACCTTTTACGGACTCAATAAAAAAAGTGACAAGTGTGAAAAACGTCATAAAGCTCACTAAACTCGACATGAAACTTAATGACGCCCTCCCAAGCATTGAGGTTGATCCTGAGTCATACGGGGTGACTTCCTATTTAGGCCATACGGTAACCGCTATCATCTTTTCCTTACACAACATTTGCGGCCAACACACGCATTAGCAAATGTGTTTCACATGACATTCATTTGAGTTACCATTTTCTCGCAACATTTACAGCCAACAAATATTAGCATAAGTGCTTCTTATTTTAAGAAGGGAAGCTCTTAAATAAGCTTCCGGCCAAGACCCGGACATTTCTGGCCAAGACCCGGTTATTTTGGGCTATATCCGGTTAGATCTGGCTATATCCGGCCAAGAACCAGAAATTTCCGGCCAAGACCCGGCCATATCCGGTTAGACCCTGACATTTCCAGCTAAGGCCGGCCATTCCGGCCAAGACCCGGCTAGATTTGGTTAGACCTGGCTATTCCGGCCAAAACCCGGTTATATGTGTAATATTTAAGTTAGAGGATAGTTGCGGGTAGGTTCATTCAAAACACTAATGTCAATGTGACTAACAAATAATCTCATTCCGTTTCTAAATAAATGTTCACTTTGTAAATGAAAAAAGTTTTTCTCATTAGCTACAGTTTTTCTCATTTTATTTAGTTGAATACTCCGTAACAATGATGTTACAACAAACTGTACTGAACATGAAGTTCCACATAAGGCTAGCACTATAGAGTAAAAGCAAAAGGCCAACATACAATTTTACTGGGCATTAACATTAATACACTTTACTCGCTAAACCATTCTCATATCCGTCCTATTCATGTAAAATACACAGTATCGTGCAAACGAAATGAGAACCATAATATGGAAATAAGAAATGTAATAATATATATGGTGCCACTTTAGAAGTGATCATATTTGGTTTACAAAAGCTGTCTTAATAAATGTCAAATGATTCAAGCAGATGCTTACCTGAGTTGGACCCATTATCCAACCCGCCTGACCCGTACATTTTTTCACCTTTAATTAGTCAAGTTCAATGAAATGGTCATGGTATGTGCACCATGTCTTCACATAGTTGAGAGAGCACAATAACATACAAAACATGTGAAGTCTAAAGCTATTTGCTATATGCCTATATGTGTCCTGGAATATGTGTGTCCTGTGCTATTGATGCAACTGCTCATAAGGTTGCATTTTGTTGGTTTGTATGTACTGCAATATTTGACTATCCACTCTTGGTACTCAACAGCTCTCAAGTAAGATATATCAACTGAAATAAAATGTAAATGGCTATCAATTCGATATTTGTTAAGCCGTCTTAATCAATGACCGCATCAATAGTAGTGATGACTGATGAACACTCACCACATCGTTTAAAATGTGTTTCCGGGTGAGTGATAGTAGAAAAGCAGAAGCCGTTAATCACAGATTATGTAACATATGCTAGGGAATGGGTGATGTGAGCATGCACAATTTTGACTGCGACAACCTTTCTAGTCATGTTTTGGTTGAGGATTTCATTAGGAGCTTATACCGTAGGTGAAATGTTTTATACATTACCATAAAGTACAAAACAAACACAAAAAAATGCTCACGTAAATTTGTTACTTTTGTTATCTGCCTTCTGTTTCTATAGAAAAATTAAGTCAGCTGTCATATGATCTGGTCATTAGCAACTCTTTATAAAAAAAAGTTAAGAGCTTACTTAATTATGAGCTGTAATTAATCATAATACAGAAACAACAAACACAAAAAATGCTCAAATGCTACTGCCGGTAAACATTTAAGACTATTGATTGGAGGGGTGCGCCAAGCCCAGGCAGTAGTGCAACGCCAAGGCGACACGTGAAGAACCCCAGCAGCAAGCTACTGTGGTGGGTTCTTCCCCCATAAAAAATAAGATTAATATCGAGTGAGCCGATGGCTCACATATCAGATATTAAACTGATAAGAACAGATACTACACTTGATCTTAGCCAAAAGGCCGAGAAAGGTATGATTGTTCCATTCACAGGCCTTTGTTTTTATACTCAACTCCCACTTGTATGTTTACTCACCTGGCCGATGTGGGATAAAAACTGGCTTTTCTAAAACTTATCTGCTTCTGCTTGAATTTTCTGCATTCTTTGAAACTGATTATGTAAAACTTTTTTTTAGGCAAATGTAATTGTATTAAATTGTGTTACGTTTTGAAATAGCCGTGACCAGAACCTATACACGCTGCTTCCCTTTACCCACCTCAAACGCATTAGAAAAGATACCAAACGTATTTTTGAAAGCAAAATTGATGATAAAATGAAGTTAAAAAAAACTTTAGAAGTTACAAATGCTTCTAAAATTGTGATGTCAAATGAGAGAGAGAGGAGCGGGATAGGGTTGGTCGAGGACATTCAGGAGGCTCTACGACAAAGTGTTAGAGTCAGAAGAGGATCAATCTATTACATACTCACCAAGGTACTAAGAAGGTAAATCAACTGTATAAAGGATATGGCCAGTTACAAACTCAACCGTACATCTAACTAAACCTCTCACAGAACTCTGGAGGCTTTAGGGGAAGTCACAAGTATACTGCAGACACAGTGTGATCCAAAAAAGTAAAGTAGGATTGATACAACGGGTCTTCATTTGCACGTGGGAGGTAGACATGGTAGAAGAATCATATATAATTAAGAGGGACACGATAGTACTCAACAAATGAGACGCTGGTGATATTGGTGGCTTAGATGCCTAGAACCCAAGAGATAAAAGTAGTTACAGCTAACATCATTAGATAAAAGAGCACACCTTAGATGGTTCTTGAAAATGCATATTTCAGCACAAAGTCGGTAAAGAGCACATGTCGTTCCTTCATCCAAACACGCGATAGTGCTTTTTGAATTCCCAAACACCCTCTGAATTTAGTCTCAGTAATATGTCTCAACTAAATATCAGATCACATTTGCAATATTGAACAGAAATTTAAGGATTTTTTTTTCCAAATAAAAACCAATTTTTCAAAAACTTATGACCATAAACATGAAACACCAAACCACATGTTGATCTTAGCTGTAACTACTTTATCTAATATCAAACGACAGTACAATGCATAAGTAATCTCCCTCCGAGCCGACGAATGCCTAGAACCTCACTATAAAACATACTTATGATCGAACATTACCATATAGTACAAACTACAAACATTTGTAGCTGAAACTGCTTGTATACACATCACACAACAAAGGGTACAAGACTGCAACAACTCTAAAACTGCAACAACACCACTTCCACTATCTCAATAAATTATGTTGCCATCTTAGCGTAATCGTGTTTTAATCAAGGGTTGTTCAAGTCAATGCTTACTTGTGGAGTTAGTCTTGGAGGCTCTAGCAACTTACGAAGTGACAATAAGGTACATAAATGGCATGGAGTTAGGCGTTGACACATTCAGAGACCAAAATGATGCTGGTGGTGCTAATACTTTTTGCTGTCTCGTTTGGTGTCGATTTTCACTTGTTAGACTTAGGCTTTGCTGCTACATGGTTTGGTTTTGTGAAGCTGATACGCTTGCTCAGAATTACACTAGAGTGTTAATTCATTCAATCTCAGCGTAACGTTTTTAGTTATGCTCCACCTAACGTTTCTAGTTACGAGAGGATTTTCCGGTCCAAAAACACGACTACCACCACCGCTACCACCAAAAAGATCCGCCGCTCAATCCGCACCTTGCTGACCTTCCTTTCTCCCTCCTCATTCTTTATCTTACTCCCTCTCCCACTTCTCTACGAGAGTTTCAACAACAACCTCTACGCTTTTCTTGGAAATTACGTCATCATCTCTATCACCACCGTCATCTTCCTGATCATCATCGGAACGATAACATATTTTTATTTAGAGACGGTTGATCGTGTAGTGTTGGTTTCGTTGAGTTTGATTGCGATCATTGTAGTTTTTATGGCCAGGGTTTGGAGGAACGTGGTGTTGNTCTTACTCCCTCTCCCACTTCTCTACGAGAGTTTCAACAACAACCTCTACGCTTTTCTTGGAAATTACGTCATCATCTCTATCACCACCGTCATCTTCCTGATCATCATCGGAACGATAACATATTTTTATTTAGAGACGGTTGATCGTGTAGTGTTGGTTTCGTTGAGTTTGATTGCGATCATTGTAGTTTTTATGGCCAGGGTTTGGAGGAACGTGGTGTTGGCGGTTTTCAGGGCGGGTTTCTTGGTTAGTTTGCATGCGACATTGAGGATCTCTGATGCTCATTGTGATACGCCGTTTGCTACTTAGTCTCGGAAGATGCAGAGAATCACGGACGGTTATACAGGCTGGTTTGATTTCTGGTTAGATTGAATTGCTGCGAAATAAATTCTATGTAAATTATGGTTTTTAGAGCAAGTAACTAGCACATAAACTTAACATGATTAAGCAATCCCAAACACCCTAGGAATGAACTTTTTGTAGGATAGGCTTGTGCAAAACTCTGCACAAACCGGAAGTGAAAAACTCAACCACTGCTGGTTATCTAAGGGGGTGTTTGATAGCCTCTTATTGTATCATATGCTAATTCGGTCAGCAGGAAATTATGTTTGATAACACTTTTGTTCTTTCTTAGTCATTCCATTAAGGATTGGATGGGCCAGCGTCTGTGCCATGCAAATTGATTCAGCATGTAAATATTTTATATATGTCATCTTCGAGAAACCATTTTAATGATTTCATAGTTGATCTATTTATTACAACAACAATATAAATATAAATTTTGGTTTACCCAATGTTAATAAACTTCTACATATGTATTTTATATATGTTTCTTGTGTTTATATATTTTTGTTGGTCCCGTTTACACGGATAAAACTAACTAGAAAGTTAGCCTAAACGTGTACCATGTTTGAGTGATGAGAATGAATACTTTGAGAGATAAAGAAACAAACGTAAAGTAAATAGACAAGGTTAATTTTCAACGTTTAATTCTTATTAGAAATCAATCAAAGAATTATACCCAAGTGTTTTGCGGAATAAACACTTGAGATTGAAATGACAAGTATGGTGGGTTTCTCCTCACTAAACTTAAGCTAAGCTTAAGTGACAACTAAGGTACAATCGAGCTAGCTCGAGTACAAGTATGTTCTTTGGAGGAGAAAAAGGGTTTGTGAATGTCTAAGCATTAATTGCACAAACTTCACCTTTTTCTCCTCTTTTATGATCCTATTTATACACAAGTATTATACATACTTATTGGTCCAATGGATTAAAGACTTTCTAAAGAGTAAATCTTTAGAAGATCTTGTTCACTGTTGAATGCCAACCCATATGGGTTTAGAAGACAGATTAACCTTTATATTAGTTGGATTGTAGGGCCAAATAAGGCAAAGTGTGACTTATAAAGTGATAAAGCACTTTATTGGAACAGTTCAAACTTTCCCCCCTTTCCCCCAGATCCCGCCTATTCTTCAGTCTTCAGGTAGCTTTCTTCAGTCTCATGGTTGGTGAGGAGGACTAGGCGGATTCAGTGAGCTATGTGTCATCACTCACTGAATCCATCATCTTCTTTTTTGGCTTAGATGCCATTCACTGAGAGTCCGCCTCACTGAATGGAAAACCTTTCTTCATTAGGCTTGTTCTAAACATCCTGAAGATGACTCACTAAATGACTGTTCACTCAGTGACTTGATTATGTTCACGGTTTATAAACATTTGATCATTATTTGTGTTCAAATCTAAGTTTAACGAGACTTGGGTACTGACTTGACCCAACAATCTCCCCCTATTTGAATATAAATTAAAGGGTGGTGTTGTTTCAGATGTTGAGGTTGTATCCGAGGGCCTGAAGCTTAGACTTTTTTGATTTCAGCAGGTGCTTCTCAGGATGTTCTTCAATTTTCTTCCTGAGATCAATGCAGAACCTTGTATTGGCAGTTGTCTTTATTGGAGAGGCCATCATTAGGTACATCAGCATTGCCTTAACTCCAGCTTTGTCAATATCAGACCACCTCTGGAAGGAATGGTTTCCGAACTCATCAGTGAAACATAAGCCTCTTTCAGGTAGTTCTAGGACCACGTTGTTAGAAAATGTGATCCCTTCAGGGAGGCTTCTGTCACATTCAAGTCCAGGTACTTTGATTTCAGGTTCACTTTCTATTCTCTTCCTTTTTCTCTGAGGGGCCTGAGAGGAGGTGTCCTGAGATGCTGCTGCCAACTTGTGCTCGAGTTAAACTTGTTTATAGTTTTGACTTTTGATCAATAGCTTTTAACTGTATGTCTATAATGCTTGAATCAAACTCTAACTTTGACCCTTTTCTTGTTTATACTTTATAGTGATCGTGTATGTTTTCGGAAAATTGAAAAAGAAGTACATGATGACATGAAGTCAGGGCCGGCTCTAAGGGAGTGCGAGAGGTGCCGTTGCACAGGGCCACCGCTTAACGAGGGCCACAAAATTCCATGCACTTTATTATATGTATATACACAACATGAGGCTTGAGTTTAATTAGTTCACGCATTAGTGATACCCGTGTATTTTGTATGTGTTTTTAAAGGCCTCTTTGTAGTGATGGCACGGGGCCACCGAAATCCATGAGACGGCCCTGCATGAAGTATATCTTGCGAATGAATGAATGAATGAATATCTTAGCATACCATTATCGGTATACAAAATGCACATCAACGTGGCTCGAGGAAACCCTCGACGTTCAAAATTTTCAAAACCATAATGAATATTAGGATAAATAGCTCAAATGGGAAAATTATACATGTATCGGAAAACTCTACACTCAACTGATCCACAAGATTTCTCATTTTGACCGGAGCCGGACTCTCTTACCTTCTACCCTGAACTTTTTACTGCCCTCAAGCTGCATTAAGAAGTACATACACAAACTATTTATACTGGACTAGCATATAACAAAATCAGAACATATGCGAAGGAAAAATAGTTACCTTCTTCCTTAGAAATGCAAGAGCCTCCTTTTTTGAAGAAAGGTTGGAAAATAGTGAAGAATGTTCATCAACAAAAAAACTTTAAGTTGTTTAAGCTTCAGTGACTTCTCAGGTACCTGCAAAAATAAGTTAATTAGCTCGGAAAATCTCACTGTGCCTCTAGATTGTGTCAGGTACTAATTAAACAACGTACTTGGGAGGAAAATATTGTTATTTATTTATTTTATTTTTTATTTTTCAATTTTATACTTTTGTAGTTTGTATAGGTTTGATGGTTCGAATCTGAAAGCTTGGTATGGTTATCTATTGTTGCGTTGGGAACTTGGGATGGATAAGTGAATGGGCTATTGTTTGATTTAAAGATAAAGAGTTCTAGGGAGTATATTTGGATTGGTTTAACGGAGAAGGGGTCAAAACACAATATAAATTCATGAATTCATCCCAGACTCATATTCAACATATATGTTATCTTTTAACATAATGATGCATGCAATGACTTTGAATCACACTGCCATAAACAAAATCTAACACAAGTATCACGACCATCCACACTCACTATCATCATTCATCACTACAACCCACCAGCGATAACCACCTCCCACCTCAAAACGTAAAGTGAACATAAATTTGATACCCCCTAAATTTTGATGCCCTGCGTCGTCGCCCAGTTCCAGGGCCGTGACAACAATGTTGTTGTCCGTGGACTAGACCACCTTCATAAAATTAAGCTCTATAAACGTTTAAGTTGCAACAAGCCAATAAAGGTAAATCCGCCCTATGAAAATATAGCTTATATGTTCGAAAACGTTTACTACTCGAGAAATGCTTGGGAAATGTAAAATATATCTAATTTACTGTCTACAATCGCGTGACATTGTTAGTTCATTGTTTTTTAGTGAACTCGATCCCTTCATTTGAACATGGGGAATCATGTATATGAAATCATTTAAGTCTACTGAGACTTAACCATGCATCGTCCCATCGTTATCGCTGTTGACTGGATTTGTCATAAGTCATAATATCATAGCTATCAAAATTGGTTGTTGAGATATTTATTGAAGCCCTCATATTATACACTAATTCATCGTACTCTTAGATTATAAAGAGGTGACTTTTTCTTCTTTCAATAAATTAAAATGTATTCGTAATATTTAATGAATGACGACAGGGTAAATTTAGGTGCATGTTAGCATCCAATGCATAAATTATAAGCCTAGTACGTATCTACAAAATATTGTCTTGTACATTGGAAATTCTCTAAATGGTAACATGATAATTTGTATATGTTTTCTTTTTTCACTCCTTGGAATAAAAGAAACATAGATTTGAAAGAACTTGCAACAACGTTTTCCTGACAAAATTATGAATATAGCTAGGGTAACTATGGAATCAGAATTAAGATGATAAGAGTAGCTTTTGGTGGTTATGCTAAATAAGCTTAGTTAATACGGGGTATAGATTATATTAAGAGATGTTCCATGGACAATATATTCGATTTGGTTGTATAATTAGGACACCATGAAATTTCATTATCTATGCATGGTTAAATTTATAAAAGACTTATTTGTTATGTTGTTGTACCAACTGTTGGAAAATTTAGTGCACTTGAGGGATAAGTTCACACCTGGTAATGGGTTTGGAGGTATGGAGTATACACCTATTTGGTCCCTGAACACCCTGACTCAATAATGGTTATAGTGTGTTTCAGCAGGAAGTGTTGTTTCTGCTGAGCAGTTCCCACTGATAGTGCTAGCAGTTCCCACTGATAGTGGATTCTGCTGACAGTGGATTCTGTTGTTAGTTTCCACTGATAGTGTTAACATTACCACTGCTAGTGTTAATATTACCACTGCTAGTGGTAATATTGTTTCCACTGATAACCATCGATTCCTACTATTATGGAAAGTATTATGTTATAATTAATGGGCCGTTAATTATCCATAATTCCATGGGCTAGGGTTTGAGTAAACTCTATTATAAATAGAGGTCATAACACATCTGCATGAGTACGATTAACAAAAACCCTAAACACTTGAATACGATTAGGTTCTTGATTTGTGCCTAAAACAAGAACATCACTTGGTCTTATCCCATAGAGATATTCGTGTAACCCAGGCATAGGGTCGAATAGTTTCTATTGGAAAGTGATACCACGATTTCAAGTGAATATCCGGTACTCATTGATTATCTTAACCCTAATCTGGGAACACAGTAACACATAATAACCAACAATCAATAGAAACTATTAGTGATAATCAATGGCTGCTGTCATGAGACATATGGCTGCTAACTTTTCCAAGCTGGAAAAGTTTGAAGGTGTTGATTTCAGAAGATGGCAGAAGAAGATGCAGTTCCTGCTGACAAGCATGAATGTAGTGTCTGTTCTCACTTCTAATATTCCTGAAGATCATGGGGATAATGCTACCATGGAACAGATGAGAGCAAGAAGCAAGTGGGAGAATGATGACTATGTTTGCAGAGGTTTAATCCTCAATGGTATGTCTGATTCACTCTTTGATATTTATCAGAATGTTGAGTCTTCTAAAGAACTATGGGATTCCTTGGAAGCCAAGTATATGGCTGAGGATGCATCAAGTAAGAAGTTCCTTGTAAGTAATTTTAACAATTACAAAATGGTTGATTCTAGACCTGTCATGGAACAATACAATGAACTTCTTAGTATACTTGGTCGATTCACACAACACAAGATGAACATGGATGAGGCTATTTCAGTCTCTTGTATCATCGATAAACTACCTCCTTCTTGGAAAGATTTCAAGCATATGCTTAAGCATAAGAAGGAGGAGTTAACTCTTGTTGAGTTGGGCAGTCACTTGCGCATTGAGGAATCACTCAAAGCACAAGACATTGACAAGCCAAAGAGTAGCAATGCTACTGGTCCATCAGTTGTCAATATGGTGGAGCATAACAACTCCTCCAGGAACAATGACAACAAGGGCAAGCGTAAGCATCATGATAACACCAAAGATGATCTTAACAAGAAACCAAAAGTGACTTGTTGGAAGTGTGGGAAACCTGGACACTTCAGGAAAGATTGCAAGGGTGGTAAAGTTGGAAACAAATCCAATGGATCAGGCACAAGTGGAGGGAATGGCAACACCAATTCTCTGAAAGGTCAGAATATGTTTAATAAGTCTTTTGAGATTTATTATGTTACATATATATCTGAAATTTACTTTGTGCAGGATGATGATGTTGCTTGGTGGGTTGACTCTGGAGCTACAATTCATGTGTGTAAAGATAGAAGCTGGTTCAAGACTTATGAGTCAATGAATGATGGTTCTATTCTTCATATGGGAAACGAGTCAACTGCCCTGGTGCATGGAAAAGGATGTGTGGATTTGAAGTTTAGTTCTGGAAAGATTGTTTCTTTGTTTAATGTTTTACATGTTCCTGATATTAGAAAGAATTTGGTTTCTAGTAGTGTTTTGAATAATTGTGGTTATAAACAAGTAATTGAATCTGATAAGTATGTTTTGTCTAAACATGGTGTGTTTATTGGTTTTGGCTATTTGTGTAATCAAATGTTCAGGCTTAATATTGTTCATGATAATGTTAATTCTGCTTTTATGTCAACCACTAAATTGAATGATTCAAACTTATGGCATTCTAGACTTGGCCATGTACACTTTAAAAGAATGCAAGATATGTCTAAGGATGGATTAATTCCAGCCTTTGATATGGACACTAAAAAGTGTAAAACTTGTATGATGAATAAAATAACTAAGAAACCTTTTCAAAGTGTAAAATGTGAAACTAAAGTGTTGGAACTAATTCATAGTGATCTATGTGATTTGCATGCTACTCCCTCTTTGGGGAATAAGAAATACTTTGTGACTTTTATTGATGATGCTTCTAGGTTTTGTTATGTTTATTTGTTACATACTAAGGATGAAGCATTAGATAAATTTAAAGTATTTAAAACTGAAGTTGAATTACAACAAGGGTCTCTAATCAAAAGATTTAGGACTGATAGGGGAGGTGAGTACATGGATACTCTGTATTTTCAGTCTGTTGGTATAATCCATGAAACGACTGCTCCCTATACTCCTCAGCAAAATGGTATTTCTGAAAGGAAAAACAGGGTGCTGAAGGAGATGGTTAATTCCATGTTGTCCTATTCAGGGCTGAGTCAAGGGTTCTTGGGTGAAGCTATGTTAACAGCTTGCTATTTACTAAATAGAGTTCCCAACAAAAGGAACAAGGTTACCCCTTATGAACTCTGGACTAAAAGAAAACCCAACCTGAACTTTCTCAGGATTTGGGGTTGTAGGGCTGTTGTAAGACTCCCTGATCCAAAGCAGAAAACGTTGGGTGAAAGAGGCATTGAATGCATCTTTGTTGGATATGCTGAGCATTCCAAGGCATATAGGTTCTATGTCATTGAACCTAATGAATCTGTTTCAATTAACTCTATAATTGAATCAAGGGATGCACTCTTTGATGAGAATAGATTTTCATCTATCCCTAGACCAAGTCAAAGGATTCCAAATGGAACCAATGACAATGGTGCTTCAGAAGAACCTGATGTGGTTTCTGCTGAGGTTCCTGCTGAGGTTGTGGAACAACAACCTGAACCTGAGCTCAGAAGGAGCAATAGGGTGAGGACTCCAAAGTCATTTGGACCTGAGTTTCAATTATACTTAATTGAAGGTACAAGGAGTGAGGTCTCTGACCAATACTCATATTGCTTCATTATTGAGGATGATCCCAAAACATTTGAAGAAGCAATGAAGTCCCAGGATGTTGCTTTCTGGAAAGAAGCAGTTAATGATGAGATGGATTCCATCATGGGCAATAACACTTATGTGTTGACTGATCTACCACCTGGTTGCACACCTCTAGGTTGCAAATGGATTTTCAAAAAGAAAATGAAGGTAGATGGAACTGTTGAAAAGTTCAAGGCAAGACTAGTTATTCAGGGCTTTAAACAAAAGTCAGGAATAGACTATTTTGATACTTATGCCCCTGTGGCTCGTATCAGTACCATAAGATTGCTAATTGCTTTGGCATCAATTCACAATCTGATTATTCATCAGATGGATGTGAAGACAGCTTTCTTGAATGGTGATTTAGATGAGGAAGTTTACATGAAACAACCTCAGGGCTTCATCATGCCTGGCAATGAAAACAAGGTGTGTAAACTGATTAAGTCTCTTTATGGACTAAAACAGGCACCTAAGCAATGGCATCAAAAATTTGATGAAGTGGTTTTGTCTAGTGGTTATTCACTTAACCAGGCTGACAAATGTGTATATAGCAAATTTGATGAATCTGGTAAAGGAGTCATCATTTGTCTATATGTTGATGACATGTTGATCTTTGGCACTGACCAAAATCAAGTTGATCTTACAAAAGAATTTTTGTCATCAAAGTTCTCCATGAAGGATATGGGGGAGGCAGATGTTATCCTTGGTATTAGGATTAAACATGAAAGTAACAAGATTTCTATCTCACAGTCTCATTACATTGAGAAGGTGTTAAAGAAATTTAATTACTTTGATTGTACTCCAGTGAGTACTCCTATGGATACAAGTGAGAAGCTAATGCCTAATACTGGCAAAGCTGTATCTCAACTTGAGTATTCTAGGGTAATTGGCTGCTTGATGTATGCCATGACTTGTACTAGACCTGATATTGCTTTTGCAGTGGGTAAACTGAGCAGGTATACTAGTAATCCTAGTGCTCATCACTGGCAAGCAATTCAGAGGGTCTTTAAGTATTTGAAAAGAACTATGGATTATAGTCTTTCATATACTGGTTATCCTTCAGTGTTGGAAGGATACACTGATGCAAGTTGGATCAGTAACACTGAAGATAATTCATCTACCAGTGGCTGGGTATTCCTACTTGGTGGAGGTGCAATTTCTTGGGCATCCAAGAAACAAACTTGCATTACCAGTTCAACCATGGAATCTGAATTTGTGGCTTTAGCTGCTGCTGGTAAAGAAGCTGAATGGTTGAGAAACCTGCTTCTTGAGATTCCATTGTGGCCTAAACCTATAGCACCTATTTCTATCCGTTGTGATAGTGCTGCTACATTGGCAAAGGCTTATAGCCAGATGTACAATGGGAAGTCTAGACACTTAGGTGTCAGGCATAGCATGATTCGTGAGCTCATCATGAATGGGGTGGTATCTATAGAGTTTGTTAGATCTCAACAAAACTTAGCTGATCACTTGACGAAGGGTTTGGCTAGAGACTTGGTTTTAAAGTCTGCTACAGGGATGGGTTTAAGTCCTACTTAGTCACTGAATGCAAAGATACCCAACTCCCTTCTAAGGAAACTTGGAAGCTGAGTTCAATGTGGAAAGCTGAACATTTTGTGGACTGAAGCACATGTTTTATATTACATCCCAAGGTTGTGCTTGTTACCTGCTGGAAAGGAGGATGAAGTCTTCACTTCTTAATGGTTATTTTCTTTGACAAAGTGCTGAGCAGGAGCATGATTAAAAGATGAACCACCTATGTAAATGTTGAAGTTTTGCCGCTTCAGGAAGCTTTGGACTTTTAGCTTTTACAACATTTATTAATTGGATATGGACACATGGCTTGTAATAGTGTCAGGAGTATTTAAGTGTTTGAAAACTTGTGTGTATTTATCTTCAGGTATTCAAATGGGTTGATGGGTTCAATTCTTAGAACACCCTGATTCTCGAATGTTTGAACGTATATGTACTAATGTGGAAATTCAATCCTCAGGATATTTTCATTTATGCACTTGTTTTGTTTATTGTTTATTTTTCATGCAAAGGAAGTGAACTAAATTTGGGGAGGATTGTTGGAAAATTTAGTGCACTTGAGGGATGAATTCACACCTGGTAATGGGTTTGGAGGTACGGAGTGTACACCCATTTGGTCCATGAACACCCTGACTCAATTGTGATTATACTAGTAGACTCTACTTCTAGACTCTGCTGCTAGACTCTACTGCTCTGCTGCTAGACTCTACTTCTTGACTCTGCTGCTAGACTCTACTGCTCTGCTGCTAGACTCTACTGCTGACTCTGCTGCTGATTCAAAGTACTGCTGATTCAAAGTACTGCTCGTTTTAACCACTGAATCCTACTATTATGGAAAGTATTATGTTATAATTAATGGGCCGTTAATTAATTGAATACACTTCTGTTCTTGATTTGTGCCTAAAACAAGAACATCACTTGGTCTTATCCCATAGAGATATTCGTGTAACCCAGGCATAGGGTCGAATAGTTTCTATTGGAAAGTGATACCACGATTTCAAGTGAATATCCGGTACTTATTGATTATCTTAACCCTAATCTGGAACACAGAAACACATAATAACCAACAGTGACAACCATCACTGTTTTCTGTACAATATACTGAAAACTTATGCAGCTTGCAGATGCCAATCCTAGTCAACAGAGGATGGGTCCCACGTAGTTGGAGAGACAAGTCTCTTAAAGTGCAACACGAAGATGATAATTCTCAAAGTATGGAATCTACTGCTACACCAGACAGCAGCTCTTGGTGGAGATTTTGGTCTAAGAAGCCTAATGTTTCTGAGGTGCGTATGTATATGCACATTAGACACTTAAGCACATATGGGGTATAAATTACAACCAAAGTTATCTTTCCTTAACACTATTTCCTGCAGGACGATATTCCAGAGATAAAGCTAGATGAAGTTGTTGGAGTTATTCGTGGAAGTGAGAAACCTAGCATTTTTGTACCAGCAAACGACCCAACTTCATTTCAGTGGTTTTATGTTGATGTTGCTGGAATTGCTCGTACTTGTGGGCTTCCTGAGAACACTGTATACATTGAAGCAGTCAATGACAAAGTCAACCCAAGTAATCCATACCCAATCCCAAAGGACAGTAATGCATTGATTCGCAGTTCAGTAATGCCGCAGGATCATCTCAACTATACATTCACTTGGTACACTACTCTTCATTTGTCTCATGATCCTACTATACTGTGTTCTAAATTCCTTATTGCCTAATGGTTGGTTATTACACTTTAATTGATGCAGGTATTCTTTATCAGCAGCAGTTACATTTATGGCTTATAAAAGATTACAGCCTAAGAAGAAATTTAGATAGCGTTATCGTCTGCTAATGATATCATATTTTTGTCGTGGTCTACAGTTTCTTTTTATGATAAGGGGTAAGATCAGTTATGTACTACTGCTTCACCTGTCTTTTTTTGTTATCCTGAATTTATAGTTATGGCTCTAACGGCATGAAATTTGGTTTTGCTGTAAGAGTTCCATAACAGAGACACGTACCATAGTTGCGCTGTGGATGAGTTTTCATTTTTTTTTTGTTACTTCAGAAGTATTAAAACTAACACATTTGGACGAGGTACAACTTTGTCATAACTTTTCTTGTGGTTCCTCAGTTTCCCTGTATTGTTTTGTTTGACATATTGTTTACTTACCAATAATCAGTTATTGAATTTTTAATGTAATAACAGATATTTTGATTACAATATTGTATGCAATCATGCATGTATCCATCAAGGGGAAACACATAAATAGTAAAAATTTATTAGAACTTTGTAGAGTTATGCGTTTGATGTTCTTTTGAAGTAATTAGATTGTTCATGATACTTGTCATAAGTGGGATTAGTATTCTTCTATTCAGTCATATCAAGTCAATGCTTTGTTTTTGCCCAAACATTTGTCACTGAAGCTGGGTGATGTCATTTGCAAGTATCTTACACTTCCATGAGTCGAAACTCTTTCGTTTATCTCACAAGTGACAAATATAGCTACCATGGTTTGGTCTCTGTCATTTTTTTTTTCTCAATATCGTATTAGAATGTACCATTTTCCTTTATTGCTTTGTTAGTATATGCACCAAATATGATGTGCCTATATCTCCCACAATGCCGTTAAAATTCAAACATGCGATAGATTTCAATTGTTCAATCCAACACAGAAATTGCTAGAAACCTATTGAAACTGAAGCACAATAGAACAAGGTTCTCAAACAAGTATAACAGTTCCAGGATGAATATTTGAGTGTCAATTTAGTATCCAAACAGTCCAAGTTACACTTGAAATTACTCAACTTCAGAGTTTAGAACGCTCGCAGGAGTATTTATCATATATGATGCCTAAAATAGATGGCAATCATAGACCGTATAACCGATCACAAATGTGTCAGCAAACAATTTACTAGTAATGATTGTTTATATGTAAGCGAATAAACAAGATTGGTTCAAATTTGAGTAAACAAAAATGGCCCTCAAAATGAAGGAGATAAACTGATAAATTGAAATGGATTTATTTTCGGTTTATAGCTATTAGTCTATTACTATGTATTAATTGGGCCCCTTCTTACGAGTCATTAGGAGTGTCATGGGTTAGACCGGGCGTTATGGTGCCCTTCACCACCCGCGGTGGGCTTCCATGGAGCGCGGTCCCTCTTAACGTCTCCCCCACCGCTGCTGGCGGTGGTGCAATATTTTTTTTTCCCTTCTTCTAAATCAAATAAAATTAAACAAACTTTTCATCTCTTTCTTACTCTTTATTTCTCAATCTTCAGTTCCTCTTCTAAATCACCATTTCTACAAAAAGGTTGCGGGTCAAGTTCTTAATGTTTTCTTCTCAAGCATTACAAAGCTCTTCAACTTTTGCATAACGAAGACCTCTCTACGTGCAACATTGCCATTTTGTTTGAGCTTCGAATCCCTTCGGCTCCTACTTCGGGGGAGTATTAATGGATATTATTGACAATGGCCCAAGTCTTTACTATGAAGTCTAGGGCTTAGCCCATTAGATAGTCTAGCTTGCGCTTGGTTATTAAGCAATGTAATCAGGATATATATTCCTATGTTTCCTATGAATATGATATGCAAAACATTCACACAAGTTATCAATTTTTCCCCTCATTGCATCATTCAAAAACCAATACGCCATCTCCCCAAGTTTTATTATAATTCTCTCTCTCAAGGTATCATTCTATTTTCGTTAAATTTCGTTTTTGATTTGTATGATTATTGAATCTTTTTTTTTGTTATAATTCTCTCTCTCAATGTACCACTTGTCTCCCGCTCCGTCGGTACGCGAGGATGCGTAGTCCGCAAAAGCTTGTTCGGGGAGTTCCATGCAATCACGAGTGTCATGGGGACCACTTCATAATTCGCATGAAGAAGTGATTTTGTTCACTTGGCTTGAAGGTTTAGGAGCCTCGTAGGATTTCATAAGAAACTTGACTTGGTCTTCAAGTTCTATGATCCTACGGTCGGAAGTGCTTGAATTATTCGAAGGCAAAGATATTGCCTTGACCGTTTTATTCAAATCACGGGGATCATTCCAACTTTCGTTGTCATAAAGAGCAAGATCTTCTAGGAGATCCCATGATTGTTCCGCACTTAGATCACGTAGCTTACCACCGGCCGATTGGTCAATGGCTTGCCTCGTGGGGAGATTTATATGGTCATAGAAGATTTGGACTTGGAGCCAAAGGTCTATGCCATGATGAGGGACTTTTTGGAGTAAGTCCTTGAATCGAGTCCATGCCTTGTAGAGGGTTTCGCCTTGACGTTTTTGGAACGCCAAGATGTCATTCCTTAGCTTGGTAGTCCTTCCCGGTGGGAAAAATTGAGCTAAGAAGCGAGTTGTGAGATCATCCCAAGAGGTGATGGATCTTGCGGGTAGACGCTCTAGCTACTGACTAGCTTGGTCTCGCAGAGAGAATTGGAAGAGACGTAATCAGGTAGTCTCTCGAGTTTCAACATTAAGGTCTATGGAATCTACGATTTTGAGGAAATCCTTGAGATGTTGATTTGGATCTTCGGAACAAAGTCCATGGAATGCGCATCCGCTTTGCACCAACTGGATGGTGTCGTATCGCAAGGGACACACATTGGCTCCTTGGGTGAGCTCAATGGTGTTTCGATAGCCATAGTGGCTAGGTCGGGAATACTCTCCTAAGGTACGGGCTCTAGGAGGTTGGTTTGGTTGTGGTGGTGGGTTGTTTGGTTGAGGTGGGTTGTTGGGATCAAGGATATTACCACCTTCCATGATGTCGGATGGTAATGGTTACGAACAAAAACACGAAGAAAATAGATAGACTAAAGAAAATCCTAGAAAAATAAAATAAAAGTCTCACTAGAAAATCTAGTGAGTAGACCTAATAAAATAAAATTTCAACCTAAACAATAACCATTCCCCGGCAGCGGCGCCAAAAACTTGATGTACACGGGATTGCGACCACGCAACAGGTTTTACCTCTCAAGGGATCTCAAGAGGCTTACAATCCCACCAGGCAGTGTACCTGACCGATGTAGTATAGTGTAGTGGTAAGTACGGGAGATTGATCGTTCTCCACAGGGAATAGTGTTCGTTAGGTATGAAAAACTACTGTAATTAGGTCTAAGGGTGAGGGAAGATTATTTTTGTATTTTTATATTTTATAAAAGCAAGTAAAATCTCGGGTTTGAAGGATTGGGCGGAATTAGTTGCTAGTCAACTAACCCAAAAACTACTATTGCAAATAAAATAAAATAACAAGAAAATAAAAGGTTGTGAAACTTATATGGAGACAAGTGTGTTTACTTAGATTTCCTTACTCCCTAACTATCTTTTACCGGTTAATTAGTGTGTATTAATTGCGTGGATGACGGGTGTATTCCTTAATACCATTCGTGGGGTGGCGTACGTACTTCCCCAACTCTATAAGCTCCTACTTCACTCCTATGTCGAGCCTGTTAGAAGCTCCTAACATGGGATCATTAGAATTCGCTCATGCATTAAATACAACCATAATAACCTAGTACGCATTGGTTCATGTTTCTTAAGACGTTCAAGCACGTTTCGATATATGAGATTGGCCAGTTTTCTTAAGCCTAACATCGATAAACATTCATCCAATACAATTAATAGCACACCAATAACAAGTAATCAATAGTTAGGTTTCATTAGATCTAAGCAAACACAAGATAAATCTAGCCTAGCATGTTAATTGAAAGACAAGCATAAGATATAATTAACCAACACATAGACATATTGTGGGGACTTATCTTCAATTGAACATGGAAGAATCAAGGGTGAAAACCCTTGAAAAAGCTGTCAAAATCGTCTAGGGTTTTGTTCCCAAAAGTTGCACACTTAATGAATGAAAAATAGAAAAGTATTTATAGAGATTACACTCTGACGGCGTCAGGCTTTAGGTGCTGACGCCGTCAGCTCGCCGCCATCAGGGTTCTCGGATGGCCTAGATCTACTTCTGACGCCGTCACTTGTTAAATACCTCTGGGCCGTCACTCTTTAGCTTAACACCTGACGGCCTAGGAATATTAACACCTGACGCCGTCAGGTGTTATTTCCATGTTTTCTTCTTAGGGCGTCACGTATAGTCTGAATCCACTCCTTTGTCTTGGTTGGCTGACGGCGTCACCTTGTGACTCTGACGCCGTCAGGAAGGATTTCCAGCATGCTTTTGAGACTTTGTTGTTTTCTTCACTTTATGCTCCAAAAACGCCTAAAATGATGTGTTTTCCAGAATTCTTCTCAAAAGTACCTAAAATGACAAAAGGAACGATTTAGGGCAATATTTGATCATATTAACTCGAATTAGGGCTTAAATGACCCCTTAAAACGGGTACACTTTTCACCTCATCACACTTAATGACTCAAACCCGTCTATCGTACGTCGGCTTACTAGCAAGGGGTAGTGCCTTTGGTTCCCGACAGGATTCGGGGGAGATAGGCTAGGGAACTTGATCATATGATCCTAATGATATATGTCCGTCCCACCTGAAGCATGAGATTAGTTGAATAGGAAACGTAATCATAAACAATGTGGGATGAGTAATTAGGCTAGTACACTTTTCTCTTATTGCTCACAACTTAATTTAATTTTCTGTTTTATTTACTTTTAGCTTTCATTTCGTTAAACAATCATTTCTACCTTAAAAGCAGTTTAAATCGTGACATTAGACTTAGGTATAATGCAAACCACATAGCTCTTGGGACGACCTCGATTTTACCAATTACTAGTCTACACGCGACCGGATTCTCTGTCCGTTAGTGCAAATAGGTAGACCTTAGGTAATCGAGACAATATAAATATTAAGACCTTGTCAGTAAAACCTGCATCAAAAACCCATTTCAAAGTCCAAAACAAACGATCCCTAATACTCTTCTTAAATCACCTCATCACTCAAAAGTACAATCATTTTATCACATGATAAAATGATTGTACTAACATCGATATATGAGATTGGCCAGTTTTCTTAAGCCTAACATCGATAAACATTCATCCAATACAATTAATANGTCTTCCCAGTTTACAGTACAACACAGTTTTTGTTATGTGTTTTTGCCATTTTTAAGCTTTTGACTTATTAAACTTTATATTTTCTGTTCCGTGCTTTCAGGTTTATAGTTTTTTGATATAAACAAAATTATAAAAATAAAAGATAACGCAAAAAAAGGTGGAAGGGGTGCTCTTTGTAAAAAAGGAGGTTTGTATAACCAACCTCCTAATCTAAACCCAAGCATTTAATTTTTTTAAAAATATATTGAGTTATGTCCAAACTTTCAAGTTGATAGCGGCCTTAAATAAGATATTTTATCGTAATGACTTTAGAATTTTAACAGTTTATCATAATTAACAAAAATCTCATCAACTCTCAATATTTTGTTGCTATAAATAAAATAATAAGAAATCATTATTCGTTGAAAACATAAACTTATATAATGGGGGTGATTTGCACACTCCAAATTGAGACACTCTCTTTTGTGCTTCAGCTACTTGTACATAACTCATATTGTGCTTTATCTGCTTCAGCTAATTGTACATAACTCATTGTGCTTTATCTGCTTGTACTGTGGCGCTTGAAAGACCGGCCTTGAGAGGACATTCTCTTTCTTGAGCTTTCGTGAGTTACAAGATCGAGTGTCCCAATAAATAAGTTGAGTGTGCAAATCATTTCCCCCCTTATACCTGCCAGTCAAAACTAATTCAAGTAATAAGGTCGGAATTATCATGCGTGCCAGCGTGTCACATACACACTGACCATTTCCAACCAAAACCCCCAAATCACACCACACCAAACCAAACCACCATTTCCATAAACCCCAAATCCAAACACCCCAAACAATGTCCACCAACAACAACAACAGCATCCTGTCCTCAATCGGAACCGAAATAATCGGCATAATCTCCCCAGTCTCAATCTGCATGCTCCTAGTAGTCCTATTAGTCTACTCTCAATCTTCACCGTCCGATCAACCCATCCGTACAGCCGCCAATTTAATCTACCAAGAAGCCCCTTCAGACACCACTTCCCAAAAACTCGAAGGCTCCTTACTAAACGCCGTCGTTTTCATTATTCTAATAGCCCTTGTCACTTTTTTACTCGTCATTTTATATTATTATAATTTTACTGGTTTTTTAAAAAACTATATGCGTTTTTCGGCTTTTTTCGTACTAGGCGGTATGGGTGGGACTATATTTATATCTGTTATTGTGAGGTTTAGTTTGCCTGTTGATGTTTTTAGTTTTGTGATATTGTTGTTTAACTTTACGGTTGTGGGCGTAATGTCGGTTTTCGCTGAAGGTGTGGCGATACCGATTGTGTTGAGGCAGGTTTATATGGTTTGTTTAGGGATTATTGTTGCTGCGTGGTTTACGGGGTTGCCCGAGTGGAGTACGTGGAGTTTGTTAGTGGCGTTGGCTGTTTATGACTTGGTGGCGGTTTTGGCCCCCGGTGGTCCGCTTAAGATATTGGTGGAGTTGGCGAGTAGTAGAGATGATGATTTGCCTGCGTTGGTTTATGAGGCTAGGCCGACGGTTAATGGGAATGGGGGTGGGGGGAGGGGTGGGTTTGGGTTTTTGGTTGGGGGTGTGTCGTCGGATGAGGTGGAAGGTGGGATTGAGATGAGTAGACGGGGTGATGTGGGTGAGGGAGTGGATGGGACGGATGAGAGTGATGATACAGGGGAGACTTCGCCGTTGGTGAGGAATGTGAGAGATGGGGTGAGGTCTAGTTATAGTGGGAGTAGTGGGATGTCTCGTGGGAACGAGATTGTTGAAAATGAGGAAGGGACCCCGCTTTCGGCGATAATGGGTATGGAAATGGAATCGAGGAGTGGGGATGTGCGTGAGGAGGAGATGACGAGAGGGATTAAGCTTGGGTTAGGTGATTTTGTTTTTTATAGTGTTCTTGTGGGTAGAGCTGCGATGTATGATTTGATGACTGTGTATGCTTGTTATCTTGCTATTATATCTGGATTGGGGTGTACTCTTATTCTGTTGTCGGTGTTTCGTCAGGCTTTGCCAGCGCTACCGATTTCAATAGCGCTTGGGATTATGTTTTACTTCTTAACCCGTGTATTGATGGAGCCGTTTTTGGTTGGGACATCGACGAATTTAATGATGTTTTGACTAACAGCGTAGTATACTGAGGTGTTACCATATTAGAGTTTACTTTGTCCGATATGATTGAATTTTTCAAGCTGGGTACATTTGTTAGGGGATAACTTTCACTTTCTGAGTTGTAAACTTCATGCCGGCGATGAATCATAACGCAACTATCATCGTTAGTATTCCTGTAAGTTTGTAAGGTTGTCATGATTCAATAGTAAATGTGGCTACTAATTCAATTTCAAGCGCAATCTAAGTGATGCAATTATGTATCTATGAACGACGTTATATGCTACTTTAATTTTGTGTTGCATAGCCTAGGTACTGCAGTTTTAAGGTTCTACATGCATACTGATCCTATACATGGTTCGTTTTTTGAAACTTGTGTATGGGTTTATCAATGTAACATCGACTATCTGTCATTTCACACAATCATATCAAACTGCAACAAGTTTGCGGTAAAAGGATACTCGTTGTTTACTTATGAAACCCCAGAATTGTGCATGGCATGTTGGTTTGCAGTTCATTCCAACTTTCTTAAAACGATGGCGTATACTGTTAGTGTTGGTTTCCTACTTTGGCATATCGCCAAAGTTTTGCTCTTTCTTTTGGCCTTTGGGAAATACTCTAATGCAGTGCCATACAAAGTGTATCCAGTCATGAAGACAGTCCACCCACTGAACATCAGATTTATATAAGCCTCTCACTTGATGCCATGCTATAATTCTAATTCTGCCCTTTCATTCTTATCTAGAGTTAAGTTTGCAGCCAAATTGTGACTCTGACAGATGAAAATACTGTTCTTGCTTATGTGAAATACAGCAGTTAAACTCTTGAAGAGGATAGAGTAGAGAGTTTGAGGAATGAGTTATTTATAGTGTGAGATTTATGTGATTAGGGATCGTTAATGTTTGTTTGAGGGATTAGGAAAAAATATGTTTGTGAATTTTGGGAAGTGTAGGGTAAAATGGGCTAAAAAGCAGAAAAAGATTCTGTAAACTAGACCTTCAGATGGCCGGTTGTAACAACCCACAAAATCTCATCAGTATCATTCCCATTACAAATACCTATAGTAGGTATTTCACATGTAAATTTTTAATTTTTATGTGCATTCATTACTTGCATGACTCTCTAGACTTGCCCACGTATCCGCACAAGCCAAATAACTCAACAATCACACCCTATAAGCTACTACTTCACTCCTATGTCGAGCCTGCTAGAAGCTCCTAACATGGGATCATTAGAATTCGCTCATGCATTAAATACAGCCATAAAAACCTAGTACGCATTGGTTCATGTTTCTTAAGACGTTCAAGCACGTTACCATATAGGAGGTTGGCCAGTTTTCTTAAGCCTAACATCGATAAACATTCATCCAATACAATTAATAGCACACCAACAACCAATAATCAATAGTTAGGTTTCATTAGATCTAAGCAAACACAAAATAAACCTAGCCTAGCATGTTAATTGAAAGACAAGCATAAGATATAATTAACCAACACATAGACATATTGATTAATTTGAATGGAGACTTATCTTCAATTGAACATGGAAGAATCAAGGGTGAAAAACCCTTGAAAAAGCTGTCAAAATCGTCTAGGGTTTGTTCCCAAAAGTTGCACACTAATGAATGAAAAATAGAAAAGTATTTATAGAGAATACACTCTGACGACATCAGGCTTTAGGTGCTGACGCCGTCAGCTCGCCGCCATTAGGGTTCTCGGATGGCCAAGATCCATGTCTGACGCCGTCACTTGTAAATATGCTCTGGGCCGTCACTCTTTAGCTTAACACCTGACGGCCTAGGATTATTAACACCTGACGCCGTCAGGTGTTATTTCCATGTTTTCTTCTTAGGGCGTCACGTATAGTCTGAATCCACTCCTTTGTCATAGTTGGCTGACGGCGTCACCTTGTGACTCTGACGTCGTCAGGAAGGATTTCCAGCATTCTTTTGAGACTTTGTCGTTTTCTTCACTTTATGCTCCAAAAACGCCTAAAATGATGTGTTTTCCAGAATTCTTCTCAAAAGTACCTAAAATGACAAAAGGAACGATTTAGGGCAATATTTGATCATATTAACTCGAATTAGGGCTTAAATGAGCCCTTAAAACGGTTACACTTTTCACCTCATCAGCAACACATGGTTGAATGGGTTTAATTGTTTGAAGGGATCATAAGCTTAAAGCTTAATTGTTTGAAGGAGAAGGGTATGGAGTAGGGTATGGAGCGGAAGAGGTGGATCTCACGATGTTGTATCGTGTCAATGGATGTGTTGGATGAGGACGAGTTAGAAGATATTCGATCCAAGAAATATCTTCACTCAAGTAGAGGATTTGTTTTTGGACGAAGATGCAACAAGGGCAATAGTGGGTGTGGTTTGTAACTTGATCCAAGTTGAGAGAGTGGGGTAAACCAATTTGCATAGGGTGATGATGGAGGTTGCCCTTTGTTACATTGTGCAAGATGCATAGCAAGGAGATCACTAACGTCATGGATTTGGTTGATTTCTTCACGGAAATTTTGCTTTTCCGTGGAAATGTGGAGTGAGTCATTTGTTTGGTATGGATGAAGAGGGGTTGTGTAGTTGGAGGTGAAGTTGTTAGAGGTGTAGTTTGATGGTTGGCCAAACTGATATGTTTCGTTGTAGTTGGCTTGAGGTTGTGATGTGTAGCTTGGAATGAAGGAGGATGTTTGGCCAATGTTGTATGGTTTGTAAAGTGAATCAAAGGAAAGTCCTTGTGGGTTTGGAGTATAGTTTGGGAAGTAAGTAGTTGGAGGTGTTGATTGATTACCAACTTCATTGGTTGTGATGGATTTGTTTCGAGGGCTTTTTCTTCGCCAAACGGGTTTTTCGGTCATCCTTGCTAGCCTTGAGGCTTTTGGTTTTGGTTTGTTTGGAGAGGTCATGATGTGATAAGTAGAGAGTTTGAGGAATGAGTTATTTATAGTGTGAGATTTATGTGATTAGGGATCGTTAATGTTTGTTTGAGGGATTAGGAAAAAATATGTTTGTGAATTTTGGGAAGTGTAGGGTAAAATGGGCTAAAAAGCAGAAAAAGATTCTGTAAACTCGACCTTCAGATGGCCGGTTGTAACAACCCACAAAATCTCATCAGTATCATTCCCATTACAAATACCTATAGTAGGTATTTCACAGGTAAATTTTTAATTTTTATGTGCATTCATTACTTGCATGACTCTCTAGACTTGCCCACGTATCCTCACAAGCCAAATAACTCAACACTCACACCCTATAAAGCCCTGGTATGTCAAGCATAGGATCATAACAACACCATAATAATTAACTTACCAATCTAACACACTAAACTTACCACCAAACCATAATAAACCCTAAACAAACCCTAATTAGGTCTATGTGCTTACTAAACCCTATATGCTTAGTTAAACTAGTTTGAAAGTGTCCAAGGCTTAAGTATGAGTTACCTTAGGAACAGTAGGATACTTTAGGACCCTTAGGCACTAGTACAACCCATTAGAGCTTAGGTACAAGTCCCTTAGGCATAAAACCATAACTAGGTTATAACTTCCCGAAAACTAGGTCAAACCTTCCCAAATCTTTCCCATAAGTTACCACCACTTAGTATAAGCCCCTTAGGACTTAGGGTTAGTCACTAGACACTCTTAGGAACCTAAATTAGGCACTAAACCCTAGGAAAAACCCTAAACTCATTCTAGGCAAAACTAGGTTAGAACTAGACTTAAACCTTAGAACTAGGCTACTATAGCACCTCAAACCTTACAACCAAGCACCCTAGCAACTTACCCTAATCAATCTAGCACCCTAGCACCTCTAAGCACCCAAGAAAGTAGGTGATGCACCTACTTTTCACCTTCTTCCCCAAACCGCTTCCCTCGGCCTCTTTACCACCACAACTGGCCTACCACCAACCCCTAGCTATGTATAGCTGCTCCTCGTCACCACTAGACCCTCCACAACCACCCTCTAGCCTTGCTTACTCCCTCCTCCCCTCCACAACACATGGCGAGGCATTTCTTGCTCGCTACTCCATACGCGGCTATAAATAGCCAAGCCTCCCCTCCATTCTTCCTCACACCTCTTCTCCTATTTACCTCACACACATTCTGTAGTACCAAGTCCCTAGAAGTCGAGTATAGAAGCTTTGGTAGTGTCGAGTTATGGTTTTGGCCGAGAGATACCCTAGAAAACCCTAAACCCTCGTTAACCCTTCCCCGACCTAGGTAAGCCTCAACTTTGATTCTTTTAGCTTTATATTAGTCCTAGGATAGTATTAGGTTGCCTTAGAACCCATAGGATCCCTTGCCTAAGCCTTGAACACTAGAACTAGTTAGTTTTCTTTTTAAAACCCTAAATAGAGTCGAATACATGTTTACATGCTATAAGTCCTTTTCATAAGCCTTAAGCTAGTTTAGCTAACTTAGATAAGCTAATATTAGTTAAACATAAGCTAGGAAACCTTTTTGTTTCATAAAAATATAGTTTGCATGGAATTAGGACTAGTTTTGCAAAGTTTTCCATGCATAGGGGTATATATGGTAATTTTCAAAAAATATAGAGTCTAGGGACTATTTTTGACATTTCTTAGAAGTTATAAGTATAAGGACCCTTTTTGCAAAATTATAAAACCCTAGGATAAAAAGTTAAAAAGTTATAAACTTCAAAGGACTAGTTTTGCAAAAGTTATAAAGATAAGGGTATAAAGGGTAAATATAGAAAACTAATAAGTCCAAGGGTCATTTCTGTCATTTTACTAAAATATATAAGTATAGGGACTAATAGTGTTAAGTCTAGATAGTTATAAACCTAAGTATTATAAGTCTAGGGTAGATTTTGTAAATATACTAAACTTAAAGGGTATAAAGTAAACTATTTTGTATATATAGCAAACCTATATTAAAGTTAGAAGCATAACACAATACTAGGGAGCTTCATATCAGGAGTACTATGTGGATATTTCGTTCTGACGAGTTTGTTGGGTTTACGATTTAAAGTGCCCTGACTCCTCAAACGATTATTGCATATACTTCTGAATTATGATGGCCCGAACGGTGTTATGTTATAACTAAACCCTAATAACAACATGACTCAATATTAAGGAGCTTCATGTGAGGAGTATTAACTTCTGAATTATGATAGCACGAACGGTATTATGTTGATAACATAATACAATAGTAAGGAGCTTCATGTGAGGAGTCTTATACTTCTGAATTATGATGGCCTGAACGGTGTTGTGTTATATCTAAAACTCTAAGAACCCTAAGAATAATTACTTAAGAAACATAAACTAAACAACTAAAGCTTGACATACATCCACAACAACAACAACAATATCAGGATACGTGAGTAAGGCAGTCTACTTTCCGAGTCACTCTTTGCACTAGTTAGAATTCCCTAAGCCCAGGTGAGTTTCGTAGCCTCACATATTTTAAAACTTTTCACTCTAAATGCTTTGCAACCCTTGTGAGGGGGATACTTGCTACTTGCTTTACTTAAAACCGAATACAAGTCTTTTTTCTTTGGTTGTAGCACGAGTAAACAATCTGCCACCACTACATAACTAAAATTCATGAATCTAATCATTTGGGATATTTTACCCACGCGAACGCGAGTATAGTTGATAGATCTATTGGAGTTTGACAACTCCCGTTGGTATTAACACCTCACTGGGTGGTACCAATAAGTACTATACTTGAACCAACTGAAGGATTAACTTTGGCAAGTTATCCTTCCCATCCCCTCATGTTGGGTCTGCAGCCCATATGACCCGGATTGTTAACGTGTGGTTCATGAGCTTAGTGCAACATACCCCACTCCTTATAATTGTGCATGCATCATAACTATCACGCACACACAACATTTTCCTAGATGGGTGTAACAACGTAGCCCAGGGAACTTGTATTCACTAACACTTAAACCTATGATTCTCACTCAACACCTAGTGTTGACTTTTTAAGCATGTATCCTAGGTTTACCATTATGGAGACATGGCAGGAGAAGGCACTGAACTCGGAGGACTTTCGATCTTGTTATCATTCTCACACCATTTCACACTTAGATTCACGGTACCTCACCTTAATAAAACTCTGATATTTTAATGAATGATAACATATTTATAAAAACGTCTCTTTTCGAGTCGTTTTCTATTACTGTAACTGTGATTCCATGAAGTAATACCCCAACCCTAAATCCGCTACACCGGTCCCCTTAATTGGAGGCCGGTCCCCTTAATAATTAAGGGGGCCGCCTTATGAATTAAGGGGGCCGCCCATCTGATAGTGTCCAGTTTACCAGAATAAGGTTTTTGGCAGAAATTTGTAGAAAGGGTTGTGTTTTTAGGTTGGTCTCAAGCAAGCTCAACTCTTTGTATCAATTTAGTTATGTAATAAACTAATAACTAAGCATGCATACAAAAGCACTTAAGAGATAGAACAAATAAGCAAGACAATCTTCCTAGTAGAGCTATCTTAGAGCAAGGGCAAAGGCAACTAATTAGTGAGAAACTAGTGATGGAACAAATGTGACAATATCATTTGTGACTTTGTCCTAGTGTGTGCCTATATGGAACAAGTGTGGAGACGTGATTGCTTCGACTCCTAATGCAAAGATAGAGATATCCTAAGAAGCTGTCACACCCTGAATTTACCTGATTGGCAGCGGAATTGAATACCTGGGTGTAACGTTCATGGCATCTCATACAAGGTTATATTGAACGACCTAAAGTGTCGTTTTGAAAATACAACGTTAGATCATTTAAAAACATTCAGAGTTTACAAAATATAGGTCCCAAAATGATGTTGCAAGTTTACCAAAACAAGTTCCAACAAGATCAAACGTTTACATAAGTGCATGAAATAAAAGTGAGACGCGTCGACTCCCGCGACTCCAAGTAGGTCCAATGCATGTCAACAAGAGCAAGTTAATTACCTGAAAATACATTGCTAAAACGGTCAACAATAATGTTGGTGAGTTCCATAGGTTTATAAAATGAAATGTTGTACGATAACCACAAGTATAATGTGCATGACAAAGTCACGTGAAAAATAGTACAATAGCATTAAGCTCATGACCCCGAAGCTTGACTGCATGAAATATGTGCCCCTCCAGAGTGTTTTGCCAGGCACTCTAATGTATATGTAAAATGAAATGCATCCGCTTGACTGTTGGTATAACCAACACGGATGGAGGCGTCACCCTCAATAGATCTATCCACTCACTCTCGCTTAAGCATAATTAACGGTCCATGATTGTATGGGGACTTAAATAAGGCAATGCGGTAACTTAAGCTATGTACAAGGAATTTGATACTTAGGCTCGTACGAAAATGGTGCAATGTATTCTCCCCCGTGGGATTTGAAAACAATATAAAAATGTATACGGGGCTATGAAAACTCACCTGAAGTGATGGTACAATGATGATGAAATGATCGGGACAACAAGGCGCGAGTATTAGCCGCAACCTATTATGAATGAATATGATTCTACTTTAGAACGTGAAGTGATGTAATGAATGTACATGCACATGCTATCTATACCACTCGTAGTGTAGAAATACTAGTTATCGTTGAAAGATAAGGTTTTCATAACTTAGGAAAATATGTCCATACTAGACTTGCAAAACTAATCAAGTAATATTGTATGTAATATGTTAGTGTTTAGACTTGGCGTTTGAAACCTTGAAATGACGTTTAGTAGTCGTGAAAATAACCCTTTGGTCTTACGTGTTTCAACGGGTAAGAAGTACGGCTCTTCAATGTCGTTACTTGAAAATATAGTGTCTAGTACGTAATATATTTCTCTATTAGAAAGCTGTCAAAATATTATATAGTTGTCGGGTTTTAAACGTGAATATCTCGGTCGTTATAGGCTCGTTTTCTATGTTCTTTACATCCACGGTTCCGTATCGACATGTACTACTACATTTTCAGTAGCTCGGCTCACCTAGGTCTCGCCAAACGCCTCGTTTTGTCCATCGAAAATCGTCCAACAGCAAGCACGTTTTCAGAAAATTAGTTTTTGTCGTTAAACGTGGAAAAGTCATATCTCCTTCGTTATAAAATCGTTTTTATCCCCGTTTTCGGCCATAGTTTCGTCTCGGAAAGTATTTTCTAAATATTTGGTCCAAAATTTCCCACAACCTACTGATTTTACTACGTTTTCAAAATAGGGACAGTAACTTTTTATACTTGTTAAAAATAGGTTTTCCTAGTTAGTAACCTGTCCAAAACCACTCAAACCATAACCAATCATCCCATAACCTACCATACACCTTCTTAGGGTGTCATGGGTTCTTAAACATCATCCACCATGATAATCTACCAAGGATTTACTTATTATCCATTTCTAGGGCTCAAAAGTTATAAATGTATAAAAAGAGTGGTATAAGCTAACACATGCATGTAATCCTTGTATGAAAAATTATATGAACATTGTAAGTACTTGGTAAAATTATGAAAATGAGTTTTGTACACTTACTTGAAAGATTAGTGAGTTTTTGATGGTGAAAGCTTAAGTAAACCTTGTTGAATCGTTGTAGCTCGAGGTTGTTTAGACCTCATATCATCTAGGAACAATAATTAATAACAAAGGCGGAATATTCAATAAGAATCAATTGTTATTAACAACAAGGTTTTTCCCCATCCAAGCCTCAAATATTATTTGATCAGAATAATACGGTTACATCAATGAACTGTAACAGGAATCAAGTGATTCTTGAGGCTAAACTAAACAAACCCTAGGCGTCTACAATGCCTAGACACACACACACACCTTTCCTGTAAATTACATTGTGGAAGACTTGCGTAAAGACCAATTCCCTGTATTCTGTTTATATAATACAGAATTAGGGTTACAAAGAATATTGCTAAATAATAAAAAGATCCGTAGTAATCTTTTTCTTGCATATGAAGTTTCATCCTTTGTTTTTGTTAAGTCCCTCTTGTTTTCATTCTTCTTGTTTTGTCTCATTAAATCTATAAACCCAACAATCTTCCCCTATTTGATGATGACAAAACAAACACGTTCTTGTACGAACTTCCCTAGACGAAGTAGAGAAGTTGAGATAATTAAATCTCACCATGAATAAAAACAAACTTGTCTTCCCCTTAAACCATGCCATGCCATCACAATATTTCTTCCCCTTTTTGTTATCAACAAATAGAGAATGAATAAACCCTAGAAACTTCCCCTCAAGTGATGCATGTACATAAAATGATTCTTCAAATCTGTAGGCTTTATATATTGTTGAAGAAAACTAATCATTACCAATTTGATGCTGAAGTAGAAGAAACCAACCTTGTGTCTTATGTCTTGTACTAACCACGTGACTCCAAACTTATAAAAACTGGAAAAATAAGTAGACCGCAATCCCTTGACAAAATCCTCATCCTTTGTGAGACACTGAGCACTACAATGTAACTCCTTTAAGTGATAGCCAATGTGTGCATAGAGCATCATAAGAAAAATCACACATTGCTAGATTCGCCAAGTTGTTGTCACCACCGTATAAACAAACAAGTTATCTTTAAACGTTGTAAGACCGTTTAAGATATAATAAGACACAACCTTGAAAAATTCCACTGCATCATCAAAGTAGCAACAAATACTCCTCTTCTCCAATAAGAAAATTAATTCGAGCCTTTATAACCGTTTAAGAACAAATACCAATTAACCATCTTGTGTGTGTGAACAAACAACCTTCCCGTGTGTGTAACCAAATAACCATCCAAGAACCAAATCCATTTGCTCATAAAATTCCTTGTCGAATTACCTTAAAAACCATGTATTCTTGAAGCTTCTTCCCCTTAAAGAATTTAAACTTGATAAAACAAAGCTTTCAAGAAACCTTTAATGTCGACACAACTACCCTTTCTTTTAATAGAACATGTAAAATCACAGCAGTATTTAAGAAAACGCAGCAGCAGAACAATGACTCTAGCAGCAGAGTAAAAATAAGCCTAGCAGTAGAGTATAATATGACAGCAGTAGAGTGAACCATACGTAGCAGTAGAGTTAAAATACCCAGCAGCAGAGTTAAAAATCATGTATGGCAGCAGAGTTATGTCCAAGCAGCAGAGTGAAAATATAACCAGCAGTAGAGTATTTTTCTTTAAGCAGTAGCGTTCAAAGGGTAGCAGCAGAGTTAATATATCAAGCAACAGAATATGCGTAGCAGCAGAGTGAAAATCATGGTAGCAGCATTTTGTAGCGCAACAGTAGAATAAACAATAAATGTAGCAGCAGAATGATCAAACAAACGTAGCAGTATTTGAATAACCAGTAACCTCATAATGATCACATCCTGCTTGTAGCCTTATAACACAAGTGCCATCGACTCATTAAATAATACCATGATATCACCAATTGTACATCAGACCCACGATCAATTAAAGTATCCAGACGACACCTTAAAATGTCACAAAAGTGTCGCTAAAACCTTAAAATCAACAAAAATTGATCATACACAACCATAGCTGCTCTCTTTCATGAATCTTTAGACACCAAACATCGTATAACCAACTTCTATGATGAATTTATTCAATAGAAACCGAAATTAAAGAAGTTGATATAAAGAAAACCCTAAAAATTCGACTTACATAATATGTTTCTGCAGCAGATTTTGAGAATTTTTATCTTTTTATTGGAAGCTCAGATCAAAGATCCCTCCGGTAGAACTCTTCCTTGATATGTAGAGAACCTCCAGTAAAAATTTCAGCCCGATCCAACGGTTAACGAAGGAGAAATCGCCTTTACAAAACAGCACTGCAGAAAGTTGCGAAAATTAGAAACAAAGTCGATTTTCTTTTTCATTCTTCGACTAAAAACCTTGTAAATCCCTAGGTAACGAGCTCCCCAAGCTCTGATACCACTTGTTGAACCCAGTTGAGCAGTTGAACCCAGTTAAAAACCTTGTAAATCCCTAGGTAACGAGCTCCCCAAGCTCTGATACCACTTGTTGAATCGTTGTAGCTCGAGGTTGTTTAGACCTCATATCATCTAGGAACAATAACTAATAACAAAGGCGGAATATTCAATAAGAATCAATTGTTATTAACAACAAGGTTTTTCCCCATCCAAGCCTCAAATATTATTTGATCAGAATAATACGGTTACATCAATGAACTGTAACAGGAATCAAGTGATTCTTGAGGCTAAA
>LBNU01033539.1:82726-100215 GCA_014162995.1 Artemisia annua
AAGGAAGTGGTGACGTATTTCTATATGTTTAGTCCTAGAGTGTTGAACGGGATTCTTACTTAAATCTATAGCACCTTTGTTATCGCACATAATAGGGATATTTTCTAACCTAATGCCATAGTCTATGAGAGCTTGTTTCATCCATAGTGCTTGTTGACATGCCTTTCCGGCGCTTACATATTCGGCTTCGGTGGTAGAAATAGCAAGAGCGGTTTGCTTCTTCGAAAACCAAGATGTTAGACAACATCCCATAAACGTGCAAATTCCGCTAGTGCTTTTTCTATCCATGTAGTCTCCCGCATGATCCGAATCCGCATAGATGATGGTTTCTATGCCGGATCCCTTAGGATACCAGAATCCTAAGTGTATAGTGCCTTTAATGTATCAGAAGATACGCTTAACCGCTTCTAGGTGAGAGGTTTTAGGATCCTCTTGAAAGCGGGCACAAAGGCAAACACTAAACATGATGTCGGGTCTACTTGCCGTTAAATATAGTAAACTACCTATCATTCTTCTATACTTAGTATTGTCTACGGACTAACCTTCTTCATCCTTTATGAGTTTCACTTCCGTAGACATTGATGTTTTCATGGGTTTTGAGTCTTCTAGTCCAAACTTCTTAAGCATTTCCTTAATATACTTAGATTGGTTAAAGAATATTCCATCTTCTAGTTGTTTTATTTGTAATCCTAGGAAGAAGTTTAGTTCACCCATCATACTCATCTCAAACTCATCAAGCATGATTTTGGCAAATTCATCACACATTTCTTGACAAGTTGATCCAAATATAATGTCGTCGACATATATTTGAACAATGATGAGATTTGGGTTTTTCTTTTTAGTGAAAAGAGTGTTATCTACCATTGCAATTGAATAATCATGTTTAATAAGAAATGCTTTTAATCGATCATACCAACCCTCAGGAGCTTGCTTGAGTCCATATAAAGCTTTCTTGAGTTTATAAACATAATCAGGTTTTGCGAAGTCAATGAATCCTGGAGGTTGTGCCACATAAACCTCCTCATTGATAAAACCGTTAAGGAGTTCACTATTCACGTCCATTTGGATTAACTTAAAGTCTAGGGCGCATGCATAGGCAAGTAATATTCTAATAGATTCTAATCTAGCTACGGGGGCATAAGTTTCGTCATATTCAATTCCTTCTTGTTGATTATAACCTTGGGCAACTAACCTAGCTTTGTTCCTAGTTACTACTCCATTCTCATCTAGCTTACTCCTATATACCCACTTAGTTCCTATGATGATCATGTTCATTGGATTTGGGACTAATTCCCAAACATCATTCGCCTTAAATTGATTTAGTTCTTCTTGCATAGCCATAACCCAACTTTCATCTTTTAAGGCTTCATTAATGTTCTTAGGTTCTATTGCTGAGAGGAAACAAAAGAAGCTATTTTTATCTTGGGCTTGTGATCTAAGAGTTCTTTGATTAAGGCTTCCTATTATGTTGTCTAATGGGTGTGATTTAGATTCCTTAATATTTACTACTTCGTTATCTTATAGATCTATAATTTCATTATCATTTCCTAAGGGTTTTGTTTTACTAACTTCAATAGCTTCATCTTCGACTAAGTCATCATCTTCTAAAGGTAGTGTTTTAGGAAGTGGTGGTGTTTCATCAAATGATACATTTAATGATTCTTCTACTTTCATGGTGTGTTTGTTAAGTATTATATATGCTTTACTATTTTGTGAGTAACCTAGAAATATTCCTTCGTATGATTTTGGGTCGACCTTAGTAAGGTAATCCCTAGTGTTTAAAATATAGCATTTACTTCCGAATACACTAAAGTAGCTTAAGTTAGGTTTTCTACCTCTTAAAAACTCATAGGGAGTTTTTCCTAATATTCTCCTAATTGATACTCTATTAATTATATATGTTGATGTATCTACGGCATGGCACCAAAATTTTTGTGGGATGGATTGTTCATTTAGCATTGTTCTACTCATTTCTTGAAGTGACCTATTATTTCTTTCTACTACGCCATTTGATTGGGGAGTACGAGGAGGCGGAGAAATTGTGAGATATTCCATTTAAATCATAATATTTTCCGAATTGTACTTCGTTATCAAATTCCTTACCATGGTCCATCCTAATAGATACTATGGAACATCCTAATTTATTTTGAATCATTTTACTAAATATTTTAAATTTTTCAAAGGCCTCGGTTTTATCACTTAGAAACCTAGTCTATGTGTATCGTGAATAGTAGAGTACTATTACTAAGGTATAACGGTTTCCTCCATAGCTCCGCACAGCGGATGGACCAAATAGATCCATATGTAATAATTCTAGGCACCTAGTAGTGGATACTATATTCTTAGCTTTGTGGCTTGCATGAGCTTGTTTTCCAATTTTACAAGCATCACAAAAGTGTTTGTCATATCTTAGGTTAGGCAAATTTCTAACTAATTCCTTAGAGGCTAAAGATTGTATTTGTTGCATGTTTGCGTGTCCTAATCTCCTATGCCACAAAGTGGAGTCCTCGTCTAAGGTTGCTAGGCATATCCTATCTTCCGGTTTGTTCCCTAGTTTCATAACGTATACACCTCCTTTCTTAATTCCTCTACCTATTACTTTTCCATCCTTAACTATTTGGCTATCTTTCTCGGTAAAGGTAACCCTACACTTATTATCGCATATTTGGCCTATACTAAGTAAGTTATATGTCAAATTATCTACATGCTCANAGGCATATCCTATCTTCCGGTTTGTTCCCTAGTTTCATAACGTATACACCTCCTTTCTTAATTCCTCTACCTATTACTTTTCCATCCTTAACTATTTGGCTATCTTTCTCGGTAAAGGTAACCCTACACTTATTATCGCATATTTGGCCTATACTAAGTAAGTTATATGTCAAATTATCTACATGCTCAACATTTTCAATAGTAAGTGAGTCTTGAGAAATCGTACCTTTGCCAATGATTTTTCTACGCAAGTCACTACCGAAAATGACATTACCTCCATTATATGCTTTGTATGAAGAGAATAACTTATGGTTCCTCGAGCATCCGCTATCCTTGATCCATTCGTCGGGCTCCAAGTCTATTCCTAGGCATATTTCATCGGTCGCTATAGCTACAAGACATTTTTCGCCTCTTGGCTTTTCCACTTCTTCTTTGTCACTCTCACTCCATGTTCCACTAACGAAGGCGCCTTGATTTTCATAACCCGGTGGCTTTGGACATTCGCCAATGAGATGATTTGGACTTCCACATCTAAAGCACTTTCTTTTCCTGTAGTTATCCCTTCTATTTCTTTGAAATCTTCTTTCGTCTCGTGGTTGTCTTGTGAATCTTCCTCGTCTCTTGAAATTTTTTTTGAATTCTCTTACGGCCATTGCATATTCTTCGTCTTCACTTTCGTCACTTGAATCATCGTCATCACTAAGTTCCTTTTTGGCTTTTAGCGCAAGAGATTTAATTTGCTCTTTCTTTCCTTTGACCGTTTCCGAATCTCTCTTTATAATTTCTTCATGGACCTTCAAATTGTTGATAAGCTCATCGAGTGATAACGTCATCAAGTTCTTTGATTCTTCAATTGCCGTGACCTTAGCTCGCCATTTTGGATGCAATGCCCTAAGAAATTTCCTAACACAATTCTTACTTGAAAAAGTCTCATCAAGTGCTTTTAAACTTGTGATAATAGAGTTAAATTTAGCAAAAGCACTATCTATTGATTCCTCTTTCGGAATCGTAAATTGTTCATATTGTTGCACAAGAAGATCTATTTTGTTGTCTTTGACTTGACTATTACCTTGGTGAGTGATTAGTAGTGAATCCCAAATTTCTTTGGCGGTTTTACACATAAAAATTCTTTCATATTTTTTGCGCGGTAATGCATTATAAATTACCATTTTAGCTTCATTATTTTTTGCTAGTTTCTTTTTCAAATCATCATTTTGTTTTTCTAAAGGTACAATTTCATCCATTTTAGTTTCCGGATTATGTTGAGTAGGAGGAAAATCACCAAAGGTAATAACATGCCAAAGATCAAGATCTTTAGATTTCACATAAGTTTCGAATCTATTTTTCCAATATAAAAATCCATCACTTTCGAATAGTGGTGGTCTTTGCATAGATTGCCCTTTTAAATATTTTTCAGATTCCATAGATCGTTGCTAGTTTTAAAATACAATATATTTTAAAAATCTTGCTTGACGTTGCTCCTGATACCAATTGTGGAAAACTAGAAGGGGGGTTGAATAGTTTTACGTCTTTTTAATTTGTTATGAAAAACTTTTTTTTTACATTTTGTTTACTTTAAAAATTTTTGATTCGATTATTATGTGAATTCAAGTCTTGCACAATATAAACAATTATAACTAAATAGTAAAGAAATAATAATGTAAGTAAAGTAATAAGTAAGAGATGGAAAGATCGAACCGCGAGACAAGAGATTTATAGTGGTTCGGCTACAAGGACACCTTCCTTGCCCTACTCCACTCCCCGAGCACCGAACTCGAGAGTTTTCTTCACTATGTCAACAAGCTCCCTTATGGCGGAGAAAACCTTACACACCTATTATCACACTACAACTTCGTCACACCTTATTCACACCTTCTACACAACTTCTTCACACCTAGTCACTACTTGATCACACCACTACTTCTTCACACCTAACTACTTAATTACACAATTTCTTCTTCACACCCATACCACTTTCACACCTAACTTACTTCACAATTATTCTACATACACACCTTGCTAAACTAACTTCTTATACTAACTTCTATCAAATAATCACAACCAATACATAAAGAAATAGATATATGTGATGATGCTCTAACAATTTGGATGTGGATGTCACAACAAGTTGTAATACTTATTGTCTTGGTAGATTGAAGTATTCTTCTCTTGCACTTGAAAGGTTGAGGCTTGGATCACTTTGAAACAAAGATTTATGTATATATGATCAAAGGATTTTGGAGAATAGAAATGGAGATTTAGATCAGAAAGTTTAGAGTGCAAAAGGTGAGGAAAAAATTCAGGAATAGTCCGGTATTTATAGGGGAGAAAATACTGTTCTGGAGCGTGGCCAGTCCCCTTAATTGAGGGGCCGGTCCCCTTAAAATTAAGGGGGCCGCCTAGTAAATTAAGGGGGCCGCCCCTCCAGAACGTTTCACAATTTTGTCTTTTTGTGGGGAAGGTTTTTCTGTACCATTTTTGCCATTTTTGGTTGAAAATTTGAATTCATATATTTATAATGATTTAAACATATTCTTTTATTTCCAAAAATGATTTTGTAAAAGATATAAAATGTTTGTGACATTTTATAAAAAATCTAGTGATTAAGAAAATGTTCCTTTGATCATATAGTGCATTAAACACTTTATTTATTTATACCTTAAGTGATTTGGATGCAAAGTGAATATTTATCGCTAAATACTTGTTTACGTCATAATTTTTAGTTCAATGGGTTTGCGTTTTGTGATTATCAAAACATAGAGATATCGATGAATGTTAATAATGTTTTTAGGCATTATTTATGTCAACACAATTTTTCAAGAAAATAAAATACCAAAGGAAATATTCATATAACAATAGAATTTTCTTGAAAACTAGGATCTTAATTAACATAGTTTCATTACATCAGTTATCTGCTAGTAATGAAAGTATATAATAAGGTAATCTGTCGTACAATAATTGGCAAACAATTTCTAACTCCTAGATCATTATGGGATTTTCATTACCAAACTAGTTGCAATGTAAGCATGTTTTATCCCCATCTTATGCCTTGAGCCCAAGCTCTCACTAACAACTCAATTAAGTCGTCTAATTTAAAGAACTGCAAATGTGTCCAGTTGAGATCTCACACAAAGTGAAGATTTACCTTTCCATTGTAATCTAGCCAAGCTCCCACATGACCTAAATTACAACTTCAAGTGTTCTTTTAACTAGATGACATTAACATAAATTTAAAGGGTACTAGTTTTGATGTGATAATCAAAATTATGTATGAAAAAGCATGCATACAACTTCATAGCGTATGTTTTAATAAAAAACTTTTTTTATTAACCAATTCACTAAGATTAAATTAACAAAGTTTTGATTGAGGTATTGGTTTCACCAATCAAAGAATTAACCTTTACTTATCGTCCATTATATCGTACTTTTGCATAAGTCCAAAGACTTAGTGTTTCGGATACTTACCACAAAGTGGCGCATGGAATTAAAGCTAATTCACCCTTAAGATGATTTTGTACCATAAAAATAGTTGTACTAGGTAGCTCCAATTTGACCCACAAAGGAGCGGAGAAACCAGAGGTTAGCTTAATGCCAATTAAAAGCCCGTTTCTTTCGGGTCACATTTTAATGAGAACCCTCCTTATACCCATCTTATAGTTTGTCACAATTGGGTGAGCCGTTCTTACTATTGGTACAAAACTCATCACTCAATTAAACTCTTGAAAATTGACTCTTCTAAAACAATTCATTGTTTCACCATTATTTAGTCCGTATTATTATTTTTATATCAAAATTACCCTTTGTTTACAAACATGTCCCTACAATAAATAAACAAAGAACAAGATATATAAATAAAAAATAAAACAACTAAATAAACATAATAACATAACAATTAATTATGTAAAAAAACATATAGCCACATGCAAACTTTATTCGATAAAATTCAAAACCCTAAATGTAAATATTTTTTAAGCAATTCGGTCTAAAAAAAATTAGGGTTCGATTTCTATTAAGCCTAAAATCGAAAAAACATGTAAAACCTAATCCAAAATTCATTTTTTATGCGTTTTGGTAATTAATTACACATTATCCAAGGCTCTTGATGCCACTGTCGAAATTATATAACATGACTAAGCATAAATATAAACAATAAACATCAAGTACACATGCGGAAGCATATAGAACATAATAACATGTAAATTAATTAACCAGTTATAAAATGTATGCGTACCTTTGGATTCTAGCTAAACAAGAAGCAATTCCAAGCAATCAACTTAATGAACCCTAATTAGGGTTATGTGGATTATAGGAATTACCCCTTACCTTTTTGTAATTCAATCCAAGAATCAAACAATAATGTGTTTTATTTACGTTCTTGTACACACGTACTAATAACAAATTAANTTATATAACATGACTAAGCATAAATATAAACAATAAACATCAAGTACACATGCGGAAGCATATAGAACATAATAACATGTAAATTAATTAACCAGTTATAAAATGTATGCGTACCTTTGGATTCTAGCTAAACAAGAAGCAATTCCAAGCAATCAACTTAATGAACCCTAATTAGGGTTATGTGGATTATAGGAATTACCCCTTACCTTTTTGTAATTCAATCCAAGAATCAAACAATAATGTGTTTTATTTACGTTCTTGTACACACGTACTAATAACAAATTAAAGTTATGCTAGTAAAGAACACAAAATTAAACCAAACAATTTTGTTTAAGCAAAACACCAATCGAATCCCTTGTGGGGATGTTTGTTTCGATCGGCCAAAGAAAAGGAACAAAGAAAAAAAAATTAGTGTTTAGGTTAAGTGTACAAGAGTAACAAATAATGACCCCTAGCCTTGTTTATATAGTGTGTAAAATTTGGAGAGCAAGTTGGATGAGGATTGGGTTTCCCCAACCCATCCACGACCGGCCTCAACCCAAGGAGGGTTTTCGGATCTTTCTTGACTTCCAAATTACACTCTAGTTCTTATCCTTTAACCGTTAGTCAATTATCGTTAATTACTTAACGGTCGTTATGTGTTTTGCGTTATTTAATAATTATATATAACGTTTTATAAATAATTTTTAATCTTCAATTCTCATACATAAAGTGTGCAATTCCGTGACCTCGAGTTCAATCCTAACACACAACTACTAATTTATGTCTATAAAACTAACACAAATAGGAAATGACTTGTACAGGGCAGTAGGCATGTTATTTTTTTCGCCTCATGTGGCAACAAAATAATAAAAATGAGAAGAGCAACTAAGCCAGTGATGCAAACCTGCAGTACTCTAGAACCATTTTTGAAGATGCAGTTTATCATGTTTTGTCTGGCAAGCTTATAAAATTGAGAAAAGAAACTTATGCAAAAAAAATATAAAAATGAAAGACGAGCAGTAAGCTCAACAAGGACATATATGAGACTAAAGGTATTGGTGATTGTGGATGACTGCGGTAACTACTGTTACATCAGCTTCAACATAGATTTTTATCTACAATCTTTTTCATGACCAAATCAGCATAATGGTGATCGTAGTCATTTTTTCCTTTTCATTTTTATTTTTTTTAACAATGAAATTCAAATTTCATTACTAATAAAAAACATTAAGGAGGACGGGTCTCAAAAGACTGGTTATACATCATAAGTACCGCTTGTGAGTGATCCAATCGGAACTAAGGAGGTTGGTCCTACTCCTATTGTTGAGAAAATTAGGGAGGTTGAAAAGCTACTTATTGATAGGAAAGCTACTCTTGTGGATGATGATAGTCATCCTATTAAAAAGGTTGATTATCCGGGTAATAATAAGGATTCTCCGTCTACTTCTTCTACTAAGAGCGTTAACCCATTCTCTAAGGTGGGAGAGATTGTTGATTCCGACAGTGATGAAAAGGAGGTTGTGAACACTTTTGATGAGTCCATGAACCTATTTGGTGGTAGTCATGATCGTGAAGATTATTATGATGACTATGCGGATCAGGTCTATGATCTTTCAGGACATTTGGAAGCTTTTTATGACATGTATGGTATCAAGCTCCAAGGCCTTGGTAGAAAGTAATTTTGTTTTCATAGGAGTCTAATGTTATCTTTTGAGTAGTGGTTTATTTTCTTGTTTAGAGAATAATAAGTATCTTGTTATGTAAGCTTTTTCGCCTATGTAACGGGCTGAGTCATGGGATTCACCCATATCCTTTGTACTTAAATGTTTTTTGGAGTAATATATTTACCGGGTCATTTGACCTTTTACCCAAAAAAATTAAAGACTTAAACTAATAGTCTAATTATATTTCTCATTTATTTGCGGTTCATGTTCTCTTGTCGCCTTCTGGTCAAATGGTCATGGGCAGTATAATAAAACATAAGGTCATGTCTTTTTTTTCTAGTTGAAAGATAAACATTTGACGTTGCAGCTCAAACAATTGATTTCTACCTAGCTTTGTGTAACTGATTTTGTTAGTTTTTCTTAGTAAAGGGTTTTTATAATAAAATATATTACTCTAGAAAATAATTAGTAAATTGGATGAGGGTGAATCCCACATCTCAGCTCATTACAGGCAAACAAACGCATACATTGTGTTTCAAACAAAATTTATCATAAGAGAGACAAACTAATTTTATGAACCTACCAAAATAAAATGCTCACAACAAAACTAGACTACTTCCTGACTCTGCCATGGATTCAGATGTCCCATGCATCACAGAAAGCAAGTTGTTCCTCAGTTAAGTCATTAACATCATACTCGTAACTATCATAATCTTCATATTCAAGGAGACTCGTATCATTAGCTCCTCCACTAGCACGATTCGGCTTAGCCATATATCTACCCATGTCATCATCAATATCCTTGACTTCATCACTATCCGAATCTTCCCCTTGCTTTTCCATAGTAGTACTAGGTTCACATACCGATGTCACAGTAGCCTCTTTTTGCATAGGAAGCTTTGAACTACTAGATTTTAGTGACTTCTCATCATCACCTAATAGCACAAGCTTCCCATCAAGCATTTGACTTTCTAGTTCATTAATCCTTTCAGCTAGAGATGTAGTACTTGGACTGCCAAATGACGAAGCTTTACGACCCTCTCGTTCATCCACATCCTTTCAGCTAGAGATGTAGTATACTAGTCACTACTAGCAACTACACACTACAACACATACTCTTTCTCTGAACCAAGTTCCTCAAGACTGATTCCAAAATCTCCCTGTCCCCTGAAGACCTAGTAAAAATTACTAGAATCATACCTGACAACCTGATCCTTTCGTTGGTCTCTGATCATAAATCAAAAGGACACATCCTTATACAGAAGATCAGGTTCCAATCAAGAGAAGTGCCTGATATCCTTTCAAGGAGGACCTCCAAAGACTTATGACTCTCAGACTTAAGACAGAGCTTAAGGACAATGCCAAGCATCTGAAGAACGTTGAAGACATCAAACATCTGTTTAATTATATGTATACTTGGTTGTAAATCAGAGCGTAAGAAGAAGCCTTTTGCTCACTTACCTTTGATAAACGTAGACCACTAGATTAGATACATATAAAACTTGGTGTAAATAAGAGTAAAAGAAGAAGCCATTTTGCTCACTTACCTTTGATAAACATAGAACAATTTAGAATTAGATGTTTAGTTTTTCAGTCTTGATTGAATATCAGAAGTAAGAAGAAGTTGTTATGCTCACTTACTTCTAATTGAACTTAGGCTTAATATATGTTCAAATAGCGGGAGATTGTTGAGTCTAATTTGACCAAATTATCCCTCACTGGTATTTGAAACATTAAATCTGCCCAAGTTCAGCATAGCTGATCACGTCAGAGATCAAAACTCTCACTCTGATAGAGTTCACAAGGTAAATCATAGAGCAAAGTTTACCCTTGACTAAATGAAAAAACACAGTTGTTCATTCATCAGCTATCCAAAATAATACTCATTGGTAAAATACCATGAGGGAACCTCAGAGAAGTCAGAGTAAAAAACAACTAAATGGAAGTACAGTAGTCTAAAGGGACTCATTGAGTGTTCATATTTCTGATGATAAACACAGCAGATATGCCTTGTACCTTCTCAGCCACAGCAAGAGTACTTTGCAGAGACAAAGTCAGAACTTAAACTTTGTAAACTGATAATGGAGTCATCTATAACAAAGAGCAGAGAAGTGACAACAACCTCTAAGACCTCAAGGATTGACAAATGCCCTTGAGTCTCTAACATAGACTTATCATCTTAAGCCATACAGATGTACCGATTGCACATAATAGATGCACTCAGAGTATTCAGCCACATACTCTAAAGTGTATCCCTGAAGATGACTTGAGTACTCAGCCACGCTTAGGCGGGAGTAATTCAAAGCTAAAGCAAAGCGGGAAAACCCTTGGGAAGAGAAGGACACATCGAGAGCAGGGAAAGCTACTTGCATTTAAAGATGTCAGCACAGTAAAGCAACCCTAGCCACATAAAGGGCACGTGTACCTTAAATATCAGTTTGGTTCTAGTTTAGTTATTACTATCCTTGTAACTACTATCAGTGTATCTCCCTTTGTCTATAAAAAGGGAGGTTAGTAGTAGTTATAGCTAACGATTAGACCTCTAGAATACACTTCCTCTTCTAAGTGGAATCCACCTCTTCATAACTTGAAGAGTAGCATTTGTCATTACTAGGGATAGTATTCCACAACTATCCCTCCTAAAAGCCTTGGCCTTCAACCTCTAGTGTGAGACTATTACAGTCGTAATGTATAAATGGGTATTATTAGTTGATCATGGTCAAGATCATGTAATCATGTCCATATTTATAATAAATATTAGTTTCTTTCATTTCCTTAAACTATTGTTTATTTAACTCATGGTGTTACACAAGTTTATCACGGACCAACAAACACATTTACAATTGTCTTTACTATGCAAGTAGAAGATTAAAAGTACATTTTGGCTATTTCAAAAGATATATATAAGTTTGCTAATTTCCTTTATCTTTCTTATCAATAGTGGCAACTAGTAAGTTTTATGAACAAATTTTGTCTTTTCATTCTGTTAGCTTTATAAAAGTGACGGTCATTTATTCATATGAACCTTGTGTCATTGTAATAGCCTATTATAGATTAATGATGGGCTTGTGGACTAGTTAAGCTAATAGGCTAAGAGTTATGTAAGCTTAATTCATATTATATTGTCCAATCTAAGCCCTATACCACAAAAGGCCAATGAAGGCTCCTCTCCTTGCATATGAATGTCTACCCTCTTCATTTGAGGGTGATGAGTGCTCGTTTTACTATGTGAAATTCATAAGAGTATTCTTCAAGTTCTCTATACCCTCTCTATCATCTATTTCTTTTTCTACTCTCTCTCATCTCTCTCTCTCTCTCTCTCTCTCTCTCTCTCTCTCTCTCTCTCTCTCTCTCTCTCTCTCTCTCTCTAAACATATATTTACTAGTTATTGCACGTGGGAATGAATATCATGGAACCTACAAGTGGTATCACAGCTAGTGGATAGTTTAGAAGTGTGTTTGGTTTGAAAATTTATAGATTAGCTCTGGCGAGTTCATAAGTTTTCTAGGTCATGTTTTATTTGTATCACTTGTTCTAGCAATATAATTGATAAATGCTTATAATTTTATGATTGGTGTTGTGTTTTAGAACATTTGTGTGCAAAAAGTTACATAAAAAACAAGTAAAAATCGTTTCTTGAATTTTTTTTTGGGCGTGTTCGTGGTTTAAAGTCTTTTTAGCCGAATGTTTTTATACCAAAAAACCTATATTTTACAAGGCAATCATCATAAGACTTGTTGTGAAGTTGATACTTGTGTTTCAGATCAAGGTTGTACAAGGAAAACCCTAAAAATCTCAATTTTTTGAGCTTTTATTCTTGTTTTACATGTTTTATGACCCAAAGGAAAAGGCTTCAAAAAATCACTCTTTTTATGTTTGCTTTTAAAAAAGTTCACATTTTTATGAAAGTTTATTTCATTTAGAGTAAGTTTGTGCAAAAAGAACGAAACAAAATCATTAACATTTGTATCTTTTTCGATTTGCAAAAGATTGGTAAAAATTGCGTTTTGGCAAGTTTCACAGTATTCAAATTTGGCAAGTTGGTGGAAAAGTCAAACAGTCAGAACCCTGATTTTGACAAGTTAGCAATTTACACTATTTGGAAAGTTTGCTCTTTGTGCTATTTGGCAAGCTAGCTTTTAAGATATTTCCCAAGTTACGAATTTACACTATTTGGCAAGTTTGCTCTTTGTGTTATTGGGCAAGTTAGCTTTTAAGCTATTTGGCAAGTTACGATTTTACACTATTTTGCAAGATTTTACACCATTTGGCAAGTTTGTTTCCAAGGATATTTTGGCAAGTTAGGTTTTACACTATTTGGCAAGTTAGGGTTAAACATCATTTGGCAAGTTAGTGTTAACACCATTTGGCAAGTTTGATTCCAAGGCTATTTGGCAAGATAGGTTTTACACTATTTGGCAAGTTAGCTATTGTTTGGCAAGTTAGGACTTTAATTGGAGAGATGTATTTCATGTGTATCAATGATCAAGGTAAACTAGATAGTGAAAGCAAGAACCTCGGGTCGTAGTCCCAACGAGGGTTAAAATGGATCTCGTCGTTCAAAACCGTGAGTTATGTGATGTGAATAGGTTTAAAGATGATTTGTGTTTTGATTACGCTACTAAACTTTATTTAAGACTTAATAAAAGTAAAACGTGTTTAAGAAAACTAAAAATAAACAAGAAAAGAAAACATTAACGATAAAAGAAATAAAAGAAAGAAAGAAAGGCTAAACAAAATAAAAGAAAGAAAAGAAAATTAAGAACGGAAAATGTTTTTAGGTTTTTAGATTTAATTAATAAAAGAAAAGAAAAGAAAATGTTTAAAAGAAAATAAAACAAGTGAAAAGAAAAATAAACTAAGTTGAAAAGATTTAAAGAAAATTCGGCAGAGTCACGTTTAAAAAATGATTAAAAGAAACTTCACTCGATAAACGATGAAGTGAAAATAAAGTCTAGCTCGACTTGTAATATAAATAAGAAATGAAAACTAGAAAACGAAACACGACTCAAAGACTTGATAAACTAAAACCAAACTTGAAAAGCTTAAACCAAACTCGCTAGGAATAAAAATAAGTAATACTCGCTATAATTTGTAAATTGATACTCGCTAGGTTTTAAGAAAAAAACATACTCGCTAATAAGATAAAAAGGACCATACTCGCTGGAAAATTCAATACTCGCTAGGAATTAAGACCTCAAACTCGCTAAGACCATTTGCTACTCGCTAGAATTGGAGTGCTACTCGCTAATAAGAAACAAAAGTCCAACTCGCTAGCCAAGAACATACTCGCTAGCCTATTAGCATACTCGCTAGAATCTGGAAACTCGCTAGGACTTTTGCATCATACTCGCTATACCTTTACTCAAACTCGCAAGCTTTATGAATAAGATCTCCTACTCGCTAAGCAAATCTTGCAACTCGCTAAACCCTAAGAAAATTGTACTTGGACTTTTTTTACGTGACACAAGATTAAAAACAAATAACAACTTATAAAAACTTTATGAAGAACAAGATTTAAAGATGAATAAGCTTATAAATAAGCTCAAATAAGCTACGACAAACCAAGCCCTAACCCATTTATTGAATTCGATCCAAAATAAGCTCATGCAAAGGTGACAAAAACTTATAAAAGCTTATATGAAAGATTAAGATTAAAACTTGTAAATATTAAACAAGAAAGATTAAAGATTAAGACAATAAGCTTGAAAGAAAAGTTTAAGACATGAAATAATAAAAATGCATTAATATAAAACTTACACTAATAAAAACTTAAAAACAATAATGAAGACTAAAATAAAATGAAGACTAGCTTCATTATGAAGCCATGGGGTGGTATTTAAAGGATCCAAGGTGGAGTCCTTTTTACATCTAGCCCCCTCTACTCTAATTGTTCATGAAAGAACACATAAACTTTCCTACAACACTACTAAACGTTATAAAAATTAAACTATAGTCCTTGTAACTTGAGGTAGCGTGTTGACGTTTCTTTCAAAGTCTTCAAAGATGTAAAAATCATAACTTGCTCGAATTTGGAAAGTTTCTTATCATAAATCTCTTTCAATCTTCGATTAAGCGTTTCATTCATCTTCTTGAGCTTTTAAGAAATAACTTTGTCATCACGGGCTTTCCTTGAGTAAATTTCATCTTTGGCTAGCTTTTTGACTCTTTTCCAAATCTCGTGCTCGTTTAGGGCTTTTTGGTTGGTTTTCATGCCATTTATGCAATATCCTTTCCTGCACAGTCACAAACACAAAAACACGATATCTTTGGCGTTTCATGTTAGTTTTTGGTCTTTATAACACTTAAACTAAGGTCAAAAGTATGTGTAAAATAGCACATACCAAAATCCCCCAGACTAAGGTATTGCGTGTCCTCACGCAATGTAATCACGTCACGCTTTAAAGATAAATAATTTCACACCTCTCTTTACTAACTTTGAAAAGTAGCAAAACGTTCAAAAGAGATACGAAATCATTTATTCCCTAAAACGCCCCGGTTTTCCATTTTATTCCATATGCTACTTATATTATACTACTTTAGCTTATGACGGTGTGCTTGACTTTCATTATCTTTCAATAACGATTAAGGGTCATAGAGTAAGAACACGATTCATAGAAAAGTGACCGATTGGATAAAATTCATCGTCCCTGATTTTTCACAAGCTCCCAAACTAAGCGTAAAAACGGATCATTGTTTAATTACAAGTTAGATGCCAACGCTACTCATGGAAGTTACTCGTGTACCGCTTGCTCCCATTTTCCTATTTTTGTATCTCATTATTTTATTTTTGTGAGAGAAATGAATTTCTTCATAAGCATCTCGTTTCATAGTTTTTAGTCCGATAAAGATACCAAATTCATACGCTAAGTAGTTATCGATCTTCCCTTAAGAAGATCTGCAAGAGAAATGTGGTCCACATCAAGGATATTGGATACATACAAAGACTTTGAAATACATCAAAAATAGACATAAGTTGGCGAGTACATTTCACGTGCACCTCATGCGTCCGATCTAGGATCGTAACATGCACCTCACGCGCGACCAACTTTAGTCTTAACACTAGAACTCATGATCCATAAATCTTCAACATACATCCCTATTCTTGGATATTTTTTTTTCCCTTAGTAACTTCTCAACTCCGAACCTTCACGGTTTCAATCCAAGACCTACCGCCAACTGCTAGGGTTGGAATCTAGGATCCAAGGCCCGATCTCAATCCGAAGTCTTAAAGCACCTTAGCTCATACATCACAACGGGCTTTAGGGTAGCTCCGAAACCACATGCGTACTACGCTTATTCAACGATATACAATACAATACAATGGCGTGTATCCTTGATGTGTACCCAATTTTTCAAGCAAAGATTCTCTTAAGAAGATAAACAACTACTCATCGGCTAAACCTAAAATCTTTAATTATTTTGCACAGATATGGGGTGAAGCAATTTTGTGGGAACAAAAAGACATGAGTACCTTCGATGAGCTTTAAAGAGATCTAACTACTCTATGCTTAGCATCTAACTTCTAAAGAAACTCTATCATTTCACGTTCTCCGCAAATTTAAAATCTCAAATAATGAGATCCGCGAATGCTTAGCCGATAATCAAGCCACGCATATATAAAGTCAAGTACGGGAGCCGACAAAAGAGTAGCTCCTTGTGTACAAAACTAGCAAAAGCTTTTGTGATCATCTTTGGTTAAGGGAACAAGCTAGGGCTCAACATGCCCGGATCAAGTCAAAATTTTTATTCTCACTCTTACCTAGTAGGAAAGTCAAACGCGGTGTCAAAACTTTTATTCTATTTTTGCATAATTTTTGTATATAAGAGAACCTTCACAAACAATTCCAAAGGCAAAACCAGTTCCTTCAACCACTGATAAAGGAAAAGGAAAGATGGTTGAATAAGCTGTTTCTGGTTCTAGTGATGAAGAAGAAGAATATAAGAAATTGCCTAAGGAATTTTGGCCAAGAGAGAAGCTTGTGGAGGCTGATAGAGTTTTGGCTATACAGATGGCCATGGATGACATTGAAATAGAAGGTGATGATGTTGATGCTGAACAGGCTAGGCTGCTAGCAGAACATGAAGTACTTGCAGCTTTGAAATCCAGAAGAAGTGAAGAAGGTGAGCCAAAGTCAAAGAATGATGTATATGACTATGAGCCTACACCTGAAGAAGTTGACTATTTGATAAAGAAAAATCCAGAGGTCAACAAGAAAGCATTAGAAGTTCATGCTGATGTTACTTTAACCACAAAGCAAAAGACTGCACAGTTGTATGATTTCATTAGAATGATTAATGATCAAGCTTTTGACTATGTGTCAAATGTAATCAAAGGCAAGCAAAAGAGAAAGAGAAGGCCTACAGAAGCTCAGATCATTTCACAAATGAAACAATATTTGTGTGCTCAATGTGGTTGGAAGATGAGCCAATTCAGAGGAATGGGGCATGATGCAGTTAGGCTTCATTACTATTCTGGATATAAGAGAAACAAGATGTTTGCTGGAATAGGCTCAAAGGAAGAGGCTGAATGGAAGAAAAATTTTGATGAGCATATGGCAGCTAGCAAAGAAAGAGCCAAGAAGTCAAGAGTTGAAGGATCCAAGACTGTTGAATTACCTGAATCACTCCAAAAGACTGCTGATAAGATTGATGATAGATTTTTGGTGGTTGAACCTGATGATATGTTTGTTGAGCCACTTCAAGCTAGACATCCAATTGCTGAT
>LBNU01033539.1:102992-116296 GCA_014162995.1 Artemisia annua
CGTTTCTTTGCCTCCGTCTACGACGACTGCGGTTAGTTGGCACTGTGGAAGAAGAAGACGACTCGTTCAAGTTAGACTTGGAACGAGTGATCATACAAATCAAAACACAACAAAGTGAAAAAGAAAGTAGAAAAGAAAATCTTTTTGGTTTATATAAGTTTATAAAAGAAGAGAGAAAATATTTTTTGTTTTTATAGGTTTTTTTTTTTTTTTTTTTTTTTTTTTTTTTTTTTTTTTTAAGAAAAAGCATTAACTTCTAAAAGAAGGGTCTTCAAATCACAAGTCTCGAACGATCAAACAACTTAATCTTTTCAACCGCTCCTCGGCAGCGGCGCCAAAAATTGATCGCGGTAAACTAGCTAGTGAAAGCAAGAACCTCGGGTCGTCGTCCCAACGAGGGTTGAATGGATCTCGTCGTTCAAAACCGTGAGTTATGTGATGTGAATAGGTTTAAAAGATGATTTGTGTTTTAGTTACACTACGAAACGTTATTTAGAATTTAAAAGAAGTAAAACTTGTTAAAGAAGCTAAAATAAACGAGAAAAGAAAACATGAACGTTAAAAGAAATAAAAGAAAGAAAGAAAGATAAAGTAAATAAAAGCAATGAAAATGAAATAAGGAATGTAAAATGTTTTTGGTTTTTAAATTTAGTAAATAAAAAGAAAAGTGTAAAGCTTTAAAAAGAAAAGAAAATAAGATGAAAAGAAATGAATTAAGTTAAAAAGATTTTTAAAGAAAATTCGGCAGAGTAACGTTAAGATAAGAATAAAAGAAAACTCCACTCGAAGAACGATGGAGTAAAATAAAAGTCTAACTCGACTTGCAAAATAGATAAGAAAAGAAAAGAAGAAAATATTACGCGACTCAATGACTTAATGAAATACGACCAAACTTGAAAAGTTTAAAACAAACTTGCTAAGAAAAATGATATGAAACTCGCTAAAGGAAGGGACATACTCGCTAGCTTCCTGAATCCATACTCGCTAGATTTCAAAAATGATACTCGCNGCATTAAAAAAAACTTACATGAAAGTTAAAGACAAGTAAAATAAATTAAACATAAAAATAAAATGCAGACTAAAATAAAATCAAGACTAGCTCTAAATGAAGCTAGGGTTGGTTTTTAAAAGATCCAAGTGGAGTCCTTTTTACCATCTAGCCCCTTTATCTAATTGTTATGAAGTAACACATAACTTTCATACATACACTACTAACGTTATGAAAATTCAAACTATAGTCCTTGTAACTCGAGGTAGGCGTGGTGACGTTTCTTCCAAAGGTCTCAAGATGTAAAACTGTCTCATCGCTCGAATTTGTGAAGCTTATTTTTCGTGATAAATTAGCTTTGAACTTCGATTAAGCATCTCCTTTCGTTTTCTCGAAGCCTAAAAAATAAACTTTGTCATCACGGCTTTACTTAAGCAAATATTCATCTTGGCTTCAATTTTAACTCTTTTCCAAATCTCGTGCTCGTTTAGGGCTTTTTGGTTGGTTTTCAGCCATTTATGCAATATCCTTTCCTGCACAGTCACAAACACAAAAACACTATATCTTTGGCGTTTCACGTTAGTTTTTTGGTCTTTATATCACTTAAACTTAAGGTCAAAGTATGTGTAAATTAGCACCATACCAATCAACCAATTTCTAATCCAAGAAACCCTAATTCATCTAAACCTAATTCAACCAAGACTTAACTACATTTAACACAAAAACACGAACAAGATCCATAATCAACAACAACTCAATCACTTCTTGGATCAAAACCCTTTTTTTATCCCCTCAATCACTTTTTTACTATCAAGATCCATAATCATTTTCACATAACTTTCACCTTGACTTCAAACACATCTAACATCATGAATCCAATCACTACGCAACTAATGTCTGCTTCTAAAACAATATCATTTAAGCCAGTTTCGATAACCGTCCACTCATGATTTCTCGTGGTTCATATACTCAACTGGGAAAGTCGTATGCGACGTTTCGTCAAAGATAAACCAGAAGGTAAGTTGATTTGGTTGTTCATTCGGCAAGGTCCTTTTAAGAGACGAAATGTCAATATTCCATCCTCTTCTGATCCACATGGTCCACCCACAATCCGAACTCAATATGATTCAGACCTCACAGAAGAAGACAAGGATCAAATGAAAGCTGACAAAATTGCTATGCACCTAGTTTTGCAATGACTACCCAATGAAATATTCTACTCTGTGAACAGTTACCTAGATGCAAAGAAAATATAGGAAACAGTTGAGTGTCTTATGCAGGGAAACAAAGTCGAAAATCAAGAGAAGGAATTATTTTACTTATAGGAGTATGTGAAGTTTACCTACGTGCCAGGAGAGATAAGTGAAGCATATTATCATAAATACTCTAGCGTGATTAATGACGAATTACAATTATAGTACCTCCATTCATCTTAACTGTTAAATTCATGCTTCGTCCTCAACCTTAATGGAAACGTTTTGTCACACAAGTTAAGCAGACCAAGACTCTATAGGATATGACCTTTCATAAGATTTTTGATATCTTGAAGCAGAACCAAGACGAAGCTAATGATGTTTGAACTGAGCTTGAAAGACGTAAGCATGATCCATTAGCGCTCATAACAGACACATCTTTGGCATCTCACTTATCCTAAGCACAAACCAGTACAGGGGCAAACATGGTATGCAAATGATGGATATACATCACCATCACCATAACCTACTTATCATCAACAACCATATGCTTTTTTAACACAAGCTCCTACATATCTTTCATCTACGTATGTAGCACCTTCACTGACATACACATCATCAGCTTATTCATCACCCGCACCTACTTACCCTAGCATAGTGTACATAACACCGAAGCAAAACTATTCACCAATTAACTATTCATCATTACCTCCAGAGTATTCCACAATAGAGGTGACAAGAGGCATGCCACATACAATTGTTGAACATGATCCGGTTCTAGAACTTAACACTGCTATGTCACTATTTTCCTGAGCTATCACCCGTACCTACATAACCCCAACCAACAACAATATAAGGACTTCATCTAATATGAGGAACCCAGTTGGGAATTTCCAACCACCCAGAGCTATTGCACCAACAAAGAATTATGCATCTCCAAGACTGAATAACAGGTATTTAGGAAATGTTGGCATTCAAGAAACGTTGGGTATTCAGGGAATGTTGATTATTCTGGGATGAATGGGAACAATACAGTTGTTTGGAATTCGTTGCAGAGGAGTAATGTTGCAAGCATTAAGTGTTATAACTGTAGAGGTACTGTCATATGGCAAAAGATTACAAAGAGACAAGAAGGGCTATGGATTCTGAGTATCACAAGTAGAAAATGCTATTATGCGATAAAGTAGAATGCGGGGCTCGATTGATTGTTGATGTAACACCCCCATTTTCATGTTTCGCAGCGGATTTAGTGTTGGGGTATTACTTCATGGAATCATACTTACAGTAATAGAAAACGACTCAAAAAGAGACGTTTTTATAGAATGAGTTATCATTCAATAAAATCATCAGAGTTTTATAAAAGGAGGTCCCCAAAGTTTATGTTTGTTTTGAAACTTGAATGATAACTGAGTGAAAAGTCCTGCAAGCTTTGTACCACTCCATGCCATAATTTCCACAGAGCTTTGTTACCTAGAATTCATGCTTAAAAGTCAACACTAGGTGTTGAGTGAGAGTCATAGGTTTAGGGTATGGGTGAATACAAGTTCACTGGGTTCAGATGTTACACCCATCTGGGAAAGTGTATGTATGTGATAATTGTGATGCATGCACAATTATCAAGAATGGGTATGTTGCACTAAGCTCATGAAACCGCACTGACAGTCCGGGTCATGGGGGCTGCAGACCTAACCATGAGGGGACAAGTAGGATAACTTTCCAAAGTTAATCCTTTAGGGTTTCAAGTATAGTACTTATTGGTTGCCCGGCTGAGGTAAACCAACGGGAGTTGTCAAACTCCAATAGATCTATCAATTATACCCACATTCACTTGCGTAAAACCCACAAGTGATTATGGCTCATGAATTTTAGTTATGTAATGGTGGCAGAAATATAGTATCACTCGTGCAACAACCAAAGAAAAAGACTTGTATTCGGTTTTTAAAGCAAGTAGCATGTATCCCCCTCACAGGGTTTGAAAAGCATTTAGAAAGCGTTTTAAAAAGTGTGAGGCTATGAAAACTCACCTGGGCTTAAGGCTATGTGATTGATGTCAAAGTGACTAAAGGTCTAGGCTGCTTACTCACGTATCTTGATGTCTATTATTGTTGTGTAGGTATGTCAAGCTCTAGTTGTTTTGTTTTAGGTTTATTAATTATTTTATTTTAGGATTCTTAGATATAATATAACACCGTTCAGGCCATTGTAATCCAGAAGTATAACTCCTCATATGAAGCTCCTTACTATTGTATTATGCTGCCAACATAATATCGTTCGGGCCATAATAATTCAGAAGTATATAACTCCTCACACGAAGTTCCTTAATATTGAGTTATATTGTTATTAGAGTTTTAGTTATAACATAACACCATTCGGGCCATCATAATTCAGAAGTATATGCAATAATCGGTTGAGGAGTCAGGGCACTTTAAATCGTAAACCCAGCAAACTCGTCAAAACGAAATATCCACATAGTACTCCTCACATGAAGCTCCCTAGTATTGTGTTATGTTCTAACTTAAAAACAGGTTTGCTATATATATGAAAATGGTTTACTTTTAACCTTCAAGTTTAATATATTTACGAAATCTACCCTATACTTATAATACTTATATTACTTAGGTTTATAACTATCTATACTTCACATATTTAGTCCTTATACTTCTATATTTTGAGAAAATGATATCTATCACCCTTGGACTTTATAAGTTTTCGAAATTTACTATTTATACCCTTAACTTATTAACTTTTGCAAAACTAGTCCTTATATGTTTATAACTTCCTAACTTTCTATCCTAAGGTTATATATCTTTGCAAAAAGGGTCCTTATACTTATTACTTCTATGAAATGTCAAAAATAGTCCCTAAACTTAGTATTTTCAGAAGGTTACCATATATACCCCTATGCATGGAAAGTTTTGCAAAACTAGTCCTAATTCCATGCAAACTATATTTTTATGAAACAAAAAGGTTTCCTAGCTTAGGGTTAACTAATATAAGCTCAACTAAGTTACCTAAACTAATTTATAGATTATTAAAAGGGCTTATAGTATAAAAATAGCAATTCGACTCATTTTAGTGTTTTAGAAAGTTAACGAGCTAGTTCTAGTGATCAAGGCTTAGGCAAGGGGTTCTATGGGATCTAAGGCATCCTATAACTATCCTAGGACAGATCTAAAGTAAAAGAAACTAGAAATGGAAGCTTACTTTGCTAGGTGAGGGTTAACGAGGGACTACCTAGGGTTTAGGGTTTTCTCGCTTGCAAAACGACTCGACAAGGCTTCAAGGTCTATACCACTTGTCTTCTAGGGCTACTAGGGACTCACTACTACTACTAGGACCAGAAGGTTTAAGGTGGAAAGAAGAGAAGAGGGGTGAAAAGAAATGAAGGGGAATCGGGGTATTTATAGGCTCGATGGCCTTGGTGCCCACGAAACGGAAGGAGGAGGTGTCAAGGGGTGGAGATGAGTAAGCAAGGCTAGTAGCTGACTAGGAGAAGCTAGTGAGTAGCTAGGGGGCGGTATAAAGGCGGTTAAGGTTCATATGGAGGAAATGAAGCCGTGGAGTCAGTTTAGGGGAAGGAGGTGACAAGTAGGTGCATCACCTACTTGTGTGCTTGCAAGGGAGGTGCTAGGGTGTGTGATAAGCATGAATAAGGTGCTAGGCTAGGTGCCAGAGGTGTTTGAGGTGCTTAAGGTACTTAGTTTTAGGATTAGGGTTAAGTTATAGCCTAATCTTGCTTAGTGGGTGATTAGGGTTTAGCTTAGGGTTTAGTGCCTAGATTAGAGTCCTATGAGTGTTTAGTGACTAATCCTAAGTCCTAAGAAGCTTATACTAAGAGGTAGTAGCTTATGGGAAAGATTTGGGAAGGTTTGACCTAGTTTCTGGGAAGTTATAACCTAGTTAGGGTTTTGTGCTTAAGAGACTTATACCTAAGCTCTAAGGGATTGTACTAAGGTCTAAGGATGCTAAGTTATCCTAGTATTCCTAAGGTATCTCATACTTAAGCCTTGAACACTTTCAAACTAGTTCAAATAAGGAATTAGGGCTTAATTAGTGTTAAATTAGGGTTGTGTAATGAGATTAGTGTGTTAGATTAGTAATTTACTTAGTGTTATGTTGTTATGATCCTATGCTTGACATACCAGGAGTTTATAGGGTGTGTAGGTAAAGATATTTAGCTTGTATAGATACGTGAGTAGGTCTAGAGAGTCACTTATGTAATGATATGCATGCAAAAAGCAAAAATTTACCTGTGGAAATACCTACTATAGGTATTTGTAATAGGAATGATAGTGATGAGATTTGGTGGGTTGCTACAGTCTCACCCCCTTAGAAGAAATCTCATCCCGAGATTTTGATAAACGCAAGAGTAGAGAAAAGAATGGATTGAGAAAGGTGATAAAAGAGGAAAGAGTTGTACAAACGGAGCAGGAATTGTTTGTACATGTGCCAGATACTTGGTCTCATTTGTTTATATCTCATTACTCACAAGTAATGGCGTCCCAATCCTTGTAAGTAAGAGCTTATAAATTCATGATCCATTCGATTTATAACTTTCTTCTTAAAATGAAAGAGCGTCCTAATTGATTTTAATAAAATAGTCATCATAAATCGTCCTTAAGTAGTATTGGCGGAAGATGGAAGAGTGGTCCACATTTAAGGATATGTGGTCCAAGAGTGTTTTAGAGACAAGTTCAAGTCATGGTAGAAACAAGTTCTAACCAAAGTGAGGACGGGTTCTAGCCATGATGAAAACAAGTTCTATTCATGATGGAGACATACTATAATCATGACAGAGATAAGTTCTAGCCATGGTGACTAGTTCCATAGCTATTCTGTTACCAATTTGCTACATCTCGAGTGATGAGCATCGTCAATCTCACCTTTACAATCTTTGTAAAGAGAGATAGTATAATATCGTAGTTGAACATGATGAGGATTAAAGTTCAACATAGATATTCTTACAAGTCCTAACTAATAAGATCTTGTGATACGACGAGAAATACAAGTTCTAACTCCTAGAACATTGTAGGAGGAGGTAGGAAGAAGGTTTAGAGTAAGAGAAAGGGCAGGAGGATGAAGTTTAAACGGGAGGGTAAGGAAAAGCGGGAGAGTAAAGTTTAAAATGGAAGAGCGGGAGTTGAAATGATTGGATAGGATTTGAAACAGAGGAATAGAATACTGGAGGGGATGGTATTCTAAGTAAGGATAAGATATACTAGATTCCTTTAAGTTCTGTTTTCTTCCTAAGGTTCTTCTAATCTCTTAGTACTAAACTTAAAGTCTAAGGGTGATGTTTCAGTTTTAGTCATTGATGACGATCCTATAAAGGGAGGAGGGCTAGGTAGAATAGGTGGTTCTTTAGCTAGGGTTTCCTTAGGAGTATTACTATTCTTAGGCGGGTCTTTAGGCTTAATCTTTTGGCCTAAGTTGTCTATTATTACTAGTACCACTATGATTATAAGTATAATTATTCCTAGGTACTTGAAACTAGTTAAGGTAGTATCCATAGTATCTTCTAAGTAGATTTTCCTAATGTGTAACCTATGAATTGTCAAGCCTAAGTATTTTTAATATCCTTATATAAATTCTTCCTAGTTTATATAAGTAAGGTTTTAAGTTCATAAACCACTAATCAGACCCTTTAAAGTTTCTTAGTTGTTTCCTAAAGTTTCACTTTTCGAAGATCCTCGAAATATTATGTAGGTATCCTAAGGGACTAAGTAGAGGCATATTAGGACCTATTTCTATACAGTAGAGGTTTACTAATGTGCTTAGCTGGTAGAAGCTTAATGTGTCTATCTTAAACTAGAGGTTTTAAAAGCTTAAGGTGGAGACTCTTTATTTAATTCTTTGTTTTTTTTTCCTAAAATTTCTTCTACCTAATCTGTGTTCTATTTCTAATATCCTTGATAAAGTTCCTAAATTGAATCCTATTTTTCCTATCTTTTAATTTCTAACTTCCAAGTTATTCTTAGGGATATCTTAGGATAATCTAACTTCATAATCTAAGGTATTCTATTTCTATCTTCCAGAGGCATCCTAAGGTTATTCCTATTTTTAAGTATGAGTGTTCTAGAGGGAGTAACTAGTGGTTTTCTAAGAGTAAGTAATTTCTTTTAGGAATCATAGTAATCTTAGAAGAGTAAGGAGGGAAGGTCGGGAATATACTTTATATATAATTACTATATACTCGTATATGGGAATGGTTAGGGAAGGATCTTCTAACCAAAAAGAAGTCGGAAGGAGTAGTGAAAACCGAGGGTAAGAGAGAGAAAGAATTCAGATCTCTATGATGTAGAATAAGAATTCTCATCATGAGTATCATATTAAATGATTAGGGAAGCGTGTTTTAGGGATTTTGGGTGGAAAGGATGGGGATTTGAAAAGAGTTTTTATTCATGACATAGAATGTCATAAAATAACGGAAGAGGAAGTCACAACCGCATAAGCTCATAAATAACTTGTTATACTTAAATTTCTAACAAGCATCATTATTTATGCCAAATGTCATGTTGTTGGATTTAGGAGGGTAAAGTTTTAGGCAGATTGCCCGAGGAAAGAAAATCAATGGAAGAGAAGGGATAGAGGACATATTCTATAGAATGAAGCTTTAGGTTTTCCCTAAACCTAAAGTTCATGAACGAGTATCCTTATGAGACAACTCTCAACAAGGACTTGGGTTTGAAATTGAAACCCAATCGAGTTAGGGGTTTAGGAGTGATAAGAGTCTATATGTCTAAGGCATCGGGGTTCTAATATTTCTAAAGGTTATGATAGTATAAGGGTGTTTAAGGTGAGTTATAACAAGTACTTACTTGTTATATTTTTATGGGTTATTCCTAGAGTTCCTAGGGGTTTTTACTAGGTTTAGGATAACCTAAGTAATCAAGGGGAAAGGATTCCTAATTCTAGGTTGACTAGGTTATCCAAGTTTTTGAGGGACACCAGGAAGTATCAATAAGGTATTCCTAAGTCTTATTATTGCTTTCCTATCTTACATATCTTAAAGGTATTACTATACATAGCTTTCCTAAAGCATGATTCTTAAAGCATACTACTTAAAGGTTTCTCCCAAGGTTTTTCCTATATCTAAGGGTTTATAGTGTTTCCTAAATTTGATTGATAACATTCCTCGTCATCATCAATCATCTTTTCTAAGATACGGATTCTATAACGAGCAAAGGCTATCTTATGGTGGTGTCTCATTTGATTCTTTTGTAATTTAGTTATCCTAAAACAGGCTTGTGCTAAGGTATTTCTTAAATTACTTTAGTCGGGTCGGGTTCCTAAGTTATTATCATGACCTTCTTCTATCTTCCCAATAAGGTCAAGAAAAACTTCATCTAAACTATTTAAAATTTCTTCTACTTGGTTTTCCTGGTTTTCTAAGGTTGTCTTAATAGGATTTTCTCCGACTTCAAATTTCCAAGATGAAGTGGGAGGGTCTACTAAATAGGGTGTAGGTGCTATAGTATAGGGTTGCCTAGGTTCATATCTAGGGTTATAGGCAGGGATGGGTATTCTAGGCATATAAGGTGTTCTAGGGAGAAAGAAACCATGTGGTTCTAACCTAGGTGTGGGAAAAGGTGGGTGTAGGGTAGTGTTTGGGGGAGTTATAGGTGATGGCTTAGCATAAAAATCTCTTATATATTTTACGTGTGGGTCATCTATAAAAGTTGTAAAACCTAAGGGTGACGGCATATCTATACTATTCCTAGGGCTATTCAGGGAATCGGGGAAAAGATTCTTAAGGCTAAAATCCGAATCATTCGGAGAGGAATGAACATTCTCCGTATGTATTCCGGATGGGGTAATAGTAGAGTAGTGGGGAGCAGGCATAAATATCTAATGATGCAGAAATGAATATATGCTCAAGTAATAGTCAAGTAATACCTAGTATGCAGGTCTAATGCACGTAGGGCTCTGGAAATAGGCATTGGGGAGTGAAGTGGTACAAAGGACTTACTCAGATATCGGGAAAAATAGTTGTAGCTTAGGTTTTGACCTTGTTCTCTACAACTGAAGCTCTGATACCAATCTGTAACACCCCCATTTTCACGTTTCGCAACGGATTTAGAGTTGGGGTATTACTTCATGGAATCATAGTTACAGTAATAGAAAACGACTCAAGAAGAGACATTTTTATAGAATGAGTTATCATTCAATAAAATCATCAGAGTTTTATAAAAGGAGGTCCCCAAAGTTTATGTTTGTTTTGAAACTTGAATGATAACTGAGTGAAAAGTCCTGCAAGCTTTGTACCACTCCATGCCATAATTTCCTTAGAGCTTTGTTACCTAGAATACACGCTTAAAAGTCAACACTAGGTGTTGAGTGAGAGTCATAGGTTTAGGGTATGGGTGAATACAAGTTCCCTGGGTTCAGATGTTACACCATCTAGGAAAGTGTATGTATGTGATAATTGTGATGCATGCACAATTATCAAGAGTGGGTATGTTGCACTAAGCTCATGAAACCGCTCTGACAGTCCGGGTCATGGGGGCTGCAAACCCAACCATGAGGGGACAAGTAGGATAACTTGCCAAAGTTAATCCTTTAGGGTTTCAAGTATAGTACTTATTGGTTACCCGGCTGAGGTAAACCAACGGGAGTTGTCAAACTCCAATAGATCTATCAACTATACCCGCGTTCACTTGCGTAAAACCCGCAAGTGATTATGGCTCATAAATTTTAGTTATGTAATGGTGGCAGAAATATAGTATCACTCGTGCAACAACCAAAGAAAAAGACTTGTATTCGGTTTTTAAAGCAAGTAGCATGTATCCCCCTCATAGGGTTTGAAAAGCATTTAGAAAGCGCTTTAAAAAGTGTGAGGCTATGAAAACTCACCTGGGCTTAAGGCTATGTGATTGATGTCAAAGTGACTAAAGGTCTAGGCTGCTTACTGACGTATCTTGATGTCTATTATTGTTGTGTAGGTATGTCAAGCTCTAGTTGTTTTGTTTTAGGTTTATTAAGTATTTTATTTTAGGATTCTTAGATATAATATAACACCGTTCAGGCCATCGTAATCCAGAAGTATAACTCCTCATATGAAGCTCCTTACTATTGTATTATGCTGCCAACATAATACCGTTCAGGCCATCATAATTCAGAAGTATATAACTCCTCACACGAAGTTCCTTACTATTGAGTTATATTGTTATTAGAGTTTTAGTTATAACATAACACCGTTCGGGCCATCATAATTCAGAAGTATATGCAATAATCGTTTGAGGAGCCAGGGCACTTTAAATCGTAAACCCAGCAAACTCGTCAAACCGAAATATCCACATAGTACTCCTCACATGAAGCTCCCTAGTATTGTGTTATGTTCTAACTTAAAAATAGGTTTGCTATATATATGAAAATGGTTTACTTTATAACCTTCAAGTTTAATATATTTATAAAATCTACCCTATACTTATAATACTTATATTATTTAGGTTTATAACTATCTATACTTCACATATTTAGTCCTTATACTTCTATATTTTGAGAAAATGAAATCTATGACCCTTGAACTTTATAAGTTTTCAAAATTTACTATTTATACCCTTAACTTATTAACTTTTGCAAAACTAGTCCTTATATGTTTATAACTTCCTAACTTTTTATCCTAGGGTTATATATCTTTGCAAAAAGGGTCCTTATACTTATTACTTCTAAGAAATGTCAAAAATAGTCCCTAAACTTAGTATTTTCAAAAATTTACCATATATACCCCTATGCATGGAAAGTTTTGCATAACTAGTCCTAATTCCATGCAAACTATATTTTTATGAAACAAAAAGGTTTCCTAGCTTAGGGTTAACTAATATAAGCTCAACTAAGTTACCTAAACTAATTTATAGCTTATAAAAAGGGCTTATAGTATAAAATAGCAATTCGACTCATTTTAGGGTTTTAGAAAGTTAACGAGCTAGTTCTAGTGATCAAGGCTTAGGCAAGGGGTTCTATGGGATCTAAGGCATCCTATAACTATCCTAGGATAGATCTCAGGTAAAAGAAACTATAAATGGAAGCTTACTTGGCTAGGTGAGGGTTAACGAGGGACTACCTAGGGTTTAGGGTTTTCTCGATGGCAAAACGACTTGACAAGGCTTCAAGGTCTATACCACTCGTCTTCTAGGGCTACTAGGGACTCACTACTACTACTAGGACTAGAAGGTTTAAGGTGGAAAGAAGAGAAGAGGGGTGAAAAGAAATGAAGGGGAATCGGGGTATTTATTGGCTCGATGGCCTTGGTGCCCAAGAAAACGGAAGGAGGAGGTGTCGGGGGGGGGGAGATGAGTAAGCAAGGATAGTAGCTGACTAGGAGAAGCTATTGAGTAGCTAGGGGGTGGTATAGAGGCGGTTAGGGTTCATGTGGAGGAGATGAAGTCGTGGAGTCGGTTTAGGGGAAGGAGGTGACAAGTAGGTGCATCACCTACTTGTGTGCTTTCTAGGGAGGTGCTAGGGTGTGTGCTAAGCATGAATAAGGTGCTAGGCTAGGTGCTAGAGGTGTTTGAGGTACTTAAGGTACTTAGTTTTAGGATTAGGGTTAAGTTATAGCCTAATCTTGCTTAGTAGGTGATTAGGGTTTAGTGCCTAGATTAGAGTCCTATGAGTGTTTAGTGACTAATCCTTAGTCCTAAGAAGCTTATACTAAGAGGTAGTAGCTTATGGGAAAGATTTGGGAAGGTTTGACCTAGTTTTCGGGAAGTTATAACCTAGTTAGGGTTTTGTGCTTAAGAGACTTATACCTAAGCTCTAAGGGATTGTACTAAGGTCTAAGGATGCTAAGTTATCCTAGTATTCCTAAGGTATCTCATACTTAAGCCTTGAACACTTTCAAACTAGTTCAAATAAGGAATTAGGGCTTAATTAGTGTTAAATTAGGGTTGTGTGATGAGATTAGTGTGTTAGATTAGTAATTTACTTAGTGTTATGTTGTTATGATCCTATGCTTGACATACCAGGAGTTTATAGGGTGTGTAGGTAAAGATATTTAGCTTGTATAGATACGTGAGTAGGTCTAGAGAGTCACTTATGTAATGATATGCATGCAAAAAGCAAAAATTTACCTGTGGAAATACCTACTATAGGTATTTGTAATAGGAATGATAGTGATGAGATTT
>LBNU01033540.1:4531-51597 GCA_014162995.1 Artemisia annua
TTTGTAACACCCCAACCCGGTAAGGGTAGAAGTACTACATTATGGTGAGATATCAAAGCAAACACAAGCATACATCTTAAGTAATACAAAGGAATCTCAAAGGTTACAAAGGAAAATTGAAGTACAAAGTTACAAATGAGAACAACAAAAATCCTAAGTCTGAAAAATGTAATCACTTCTAGTCATCTCAAATCCAGAATAGCTATCAAAGTGTAGTCTTCTAAGTCCAAAAGTATTCTTCACTCATAACTCGCTTCTTACTAAACCTGCCGCAGGAAAAGAAATGCGGCTGAGCTTAAAAAGCCCAGTGAACAGATATATATAAACGAAGCAAAAGATAAGGAACAAAGAATATCATAGGGTGCCTTGGGGAAAACAAAAGGTATAATAATGATGATAAGAATAAGACAAAGGTTAGGTTATATTAGCATTCTACCACGAGCCAAAACAAAACAAATCAAAGTCTTCAGCATAGTAACCATGGAGTGATCAACTCCCAAATAATGTGAAAGGCGTGTATTGCACACAGCACCAGTCACCAAACCAAATGTAGTAGCAAATCAAATCAAATCTAGGATGCATCCATACGCCCCTNCGTCCGCGAAATTGAAGGGAAAACGAAACGGAAACACAATGGACTGTGAACGGAAATATGGATGAATTGTTTCTCATGACTCGATCTTGTCGATCAAAAATAGCTTCGGTTTCTTCAGAAAAGGTATATCGTACAAATTCCAAATCAAAGAGTATATATACCAAACGTAACAGATGATACTCGTATCCCTTCAGAAGGGATACAAGGAAAACGCAGGATTTGACGGATATTTCGTCCGTGGAATAGAAGTAGACAAATTAGATGAGAGCGTATCGAATTGTAGCAAACATGAGGGTGATGTATATGTTTAACTCTTCAGATTCTTAAATAGTCTCGTCTTCAATATAACCTTACAAAAGTATTCTCATAACCAACAGAACTTGTTCCAAAAAAAAATCCAAAATCTCATATCTTAACTCATAGCAGATCATAATGAAACAGAATCGGCGAATGTGAAACGTACACATAGCAAAACATAGGTGTACTCTTCCATAGTAACAGATCGAATCCTTACTGACAAAACAGATTGTTTGATAACATCAAACGGTATAAAGCTCTACAACAGAACCTGAGATTCTTATCAGAAACACAAATATCAACAAATGCATGTCGAGTATTCAAACGTATCTAGTCACATAACAATGAACGCAGATTAAACGTATAGGTAGATTGACCCTAAAGTCTCACTAAACAAATGCCAGTATTTCTAAGGTTCCAAGGGCACTCCTCGAAATATCCTATGATCACAATGAGGGTACGTCATATGACGTAAGTATTATCACGTTCGCGAACCGTCATAATACCAACATCATATGAGTATACCATCATGATGGTCATACTTTATCTCAAGTCGTGAACTAAACATCTTATCTTAACCACCTAACAGTCCTTCTACCTCCTAGGGTCGATCAGAATCAAAACATTATTCACGTAACAACATCAGAGGAACAAACATACAAATAACGTAACGGAATCTAGTAAGCATCAAATGAATCACGCCGTCAAAACGTCGGGTCTTCCACAATACATCAAACTTCTCATAACAAAACCGTCATTCAACATACGCAGAGTGAGCACAGAACGGAATTTGTAAAATAGAGCTCAGATCATTCAAGGGTCTTGTCCTCAGGTAACGAAAACTTAAGTGGGTTAAGCAGAAACGAAATACGTCATCAATAACTTCATCCTTCACAGAATTACTCATCCAAAACACAAACGTTTGCTTTAAAATTCGTCAATTCAAATTCATAATTCAACGTTTCTTCCAAATCTGAGTAGTCTGTCTGCGCTTATCCTTCTGATCATCCAGTGAAAAGGAGTTGTAAACTTGAGTCTGGTCCCTCAAGCCTTCAGCACCTCATCTTGGAACTTGTGGTGGAGTAACGTCAACCTCTGGCATGATCACTGTGCACCTTTCCATCCGCAAATCTGCTTCTGCTATCAATTCATCTTAGTACAACCAAAATGAATAGAGAAACAAGTTTGCGTATCTTCGACAGGTCTTCTAGCACCGCTCTAAGTTTTAAGGTAAACACTGTCATTTTTGACTCCAGGTTGTGGGTTGAATAGTTCTTCTCCTACGATCTGGTCTTCTTGGTGCCCAACTGTAATCTCCACGTGCTGCATAAAGTATAATCGAGTCCATCTTAGTTTCTCACTTCTTTTATATGCTTCTTCCACGGTAACGCCTGTCACGAACGTCTTCTACTATTTCTTTTTCAAGGTTACTAACTCTGATGACGATCTTCAATCTTGATCCGTTCTGTGGGAACTCTGTCTTCACAGAATACACAGTAGTGTTGTCTACTACGATCTTTTGAACGCCAATCACATTTTCTCTTCCAGAACAAAGGGTCTTTCTAATTTAATACGAATATGGTCTTCATGTTTCTCATTTGTCTTTGAACACAACATAATGTCATACCATGACAATTTGTCCAAACACTCACGAAAACATAAATTCCATCGGGTGCATAAGTAGTTGACATATTAGCCAATACAATTGGCATTATCATGGTTCATAATGATTATAGCGAGTACAAAAGTAGCTTCAGGAATCATCTTTAGGGAAACTTCATATACACTTCCTGTCACCTTCCTTCTTCTTCATGAATACAACTGAAATAATTCACGGAGGTTACTCTCGGTTAATTTATTTCCATTTCTCAGAAGTTCTTGTAGCTGCTTCATCAGCCTCTCAAATTTAATGGGGTCAATCAGATACAGAGTTTTAAAAGTAGATCAAATCAATCATTGATACACAGAAACGAATGATTACGGATAGTGATACGGTTAAGTTCATGATGGTCGATACACCGTCGTATACTTCTCTCTTCCTTCTTCATAAACTAACAGGAACATCTCAAGGGGAAAAACTAGAGTGAGCAAGAACCATATTCCGTCAGCTCCTTCAATCTCTCAACTTCTATGGCACAATGGCTTATTCAACTGAGATCAGTTCAATGTTATCTCTACTTCCAAGTAGGAGGGAATCACCAAGAGATTCATCAGCGAACATCAGAAAATTTTGTACAACAAAATACTTCCAATGACAAAGCTTTGCAATGGTGGATACTAATAGGTGTCAGGAGAAAAGTTGTCAATCAAATGAGATCGGAGTCTTATACCTTCATAGCAGAATTAATTTCAACATATTCAAGCGGTAGAGAGCCATCATAACAAAAGTGGAATGAAGTAGATAGCTTAAGGTCACATGTCAGATACGGTAGTCTATGGTAGCTTTATGAAGAGCCGGCTAAACCATAACCAAAGACCTCAAAATTAATCATATCAAAGTAAACGGATTCGTAGGACGAATGCGATCGTCAGAACATGCGGATAATTCATATATCAAAGTCAAGTACATGATTCATCAAAGGTGTTGAGACAGATAAGCGAATAGTTCAAGGTGTAGGAATCTTGTTTAACTTTTCTGTACAAGCGATAGTTAGAGTGTGTGTCATTGGTAATACGAACATTGTATGGTTGTCAAAAGTGAGATGTATGGGATATCATTCGTCAGCATCAATATGATTAGTTAACAAATCCATACCGAGATAGTAATTAACATCATATCCTTCCAAAGGAACTGATTATCAAACAAAGTTCATCATTCGAAAGGAGGGAACAATTATTCCTATATCCGTGGTTAATAATTACCGGCGTTCTCATAGGAGTATTAATGGTTTTGCAGAGTCAAATAGTATCTTACGATACATTTTATATTCAGCATAAGAATTGAAATTCGCAGAATGAGTCAAACACATTATGGTTGAATAACCTTCGGAATGGTCGGAAAGGTATCAAACTGTTTATCAAATAAACCGAAAATGGAGATCAAAATCAGATAGCGCAACTTAAATGGTGTAAGGTATCCATGAAGTTATCGAGGTATTCCAAACTTACTTGGTTACTGAACTTAGGTTGCAAAACTTTCCAACTCCTGAAACACATGTTCTTATAAGGCATATCTAAAAAAAGGCACAAATCAGAGTGACGCGGAAGCAATGCTACTTACATAGATGTCCTAGTCTACCCATTCCTCATCGGTATTAACTTGGTTCCTATGGGCAGATCCTAAAGCAATTCTCAAAGGGTGTCTTATGACCTGCAGTGGAAACCTAATGGTCCAAACCTCACAGGTCAAGGTTTAATGTACTACGAGTCATAGCCTGGGCTCTGATACCATAATNTCATAGCAAAGGTTCATAGCAAAGGTTCAATTTAAATGGATCATATCAAAGGTTCACAAATAGGAGGGAACATAGCAAAGGTTCACAAATCAAAGGTTTAGATAAGCAAGAGTTCATGAGAAACCTGTGAGAAGGTCAGAATATCTGTACCTTAAACCGCCAACGAAACTATATCATAACATAAGAATAGGAAGTCACTCCTTCTTCAGCGAATCTACACGAATTAATGATCGGCTTATTATTAATAACTTATTTTATATCAGATTACTCATTTTAGTCGGCTTTCCATTTTGAGTGATTTTCCATTTATAGCAACTTTCCAAAATAGTAACTTTCCAATTTAATAGGTTTCCCGTTTTAGTAAGTTTATCCCTTTTATGATTACGATTAACACTTAATTAAGTTAAAATGCGCAAAACATTATTATTAACGATTAGAGTTTAATTATGATAAATTAGTAAGGTTTTAAAGTATAATTGTCAAAATAATAAAATTTATAAATTTTTGTAGGCCTTTTATCCCTTTTATATTTTAGATGATCACCCCATGCATGCACACATATATGTAGTGTGGGTCTCAACCGAATGCACCATTACGCAATACACACATTTCTTATTACCAGCACACACACACGCCTTTTTAATTTTGAGAAAAATCCCGTCACAAATCACCTTTTTCTCATGCGCGTACAACCCTCTACACATGGAATTCGAACAAGTTCGAAAGCCACACAGAAATGAATTTGACAATAGCACACAATACACACTCATGTATTCACACTCACAATGAAAACATAACCAATTAAGTTCTTGTACAAACACATGCATGCAAGCCATTTAACTTCTTGCCTTTATATATCTTGTTATTAAGGTCTATATTAGGAGATTAAAATATTGTTTTAGTTTATTCATTTCATTCCTGTGTACTCTTATATTAACGAGACAACCATTAGAGTGATCATACAAATGCGTACTAGGCAACTTAGACGACATACGAAAAATCCTCAAATGACGTTTTAGGGAATACCTTACGATCGGATGTACGAAGGAACAAGCTAGAACAACGACTTATCATGAATCGACGAAGAACTCCTCACCACCTTCGTCTATACACAACCGAATCCAAACCAACCCAACGACCCATATTCGAACTCAAACAATGACCCAAAACGATCAGTGATCAATACCACAACCTCTAAGCACGTGTGAGACGAAACTGAATCCAAACACGAAGCGAACCTGATCCGAACTAGCGTTCCATTCGAATATGAACACGAGTACGAAACTACTGATGAACTATATCGATATCGAAACCCTTTTGTGAGATCGGCTAGAAAAGGAACAAGTGACTACGACCCAAATCAATTACCGAATTCCAAACAAACCAAACCCTCTTGAACCTGTGATACTCACGATCCACCCTAAGCTGAGCCACGCCGAATCTGTCACCAGAGCTAAGTCCCATCGATCATTCTCTTCTCCTTTGCTTCGCATGCTCTAGGGTTTCTTGAACGGAACTGAATACTGTCGTCACTTATTTGTTGTAGGTTTGGGGTTTCGTTTTTTCTTCAGGCTTCCTCTTTGTGTCATGAAGTGTGTGTGTGTAGAATAAAATGGAAGAAAAAGGGGTTGCTGATCCTTTTGTCATAAGTGTTTAGGGTTTGCTTAGAGAGCTTTTGGTTAGTCCTTTTTTTTTTTTTGTGATAATTCTTTGGGTGTTTATTCGGTGCAGTCAAAGAGGATTATAGGGAAGGTGTGAGACTTTTAACCGTGAATTGGGGGAGTCAAATGGGGAACTAATTGTGATTGGCGGGAGAGAATGGAGGACACATTCAATGCCAAAATAAAGCGGTGAACCTAGACACACACTTGGGTATTATTTGATTTTTTTAAAGCCCCCAAGATTTCGACCCATTTAAAGAAGTTACAATAAATTCGGCCCAAGACTTTTCATGTGTGATTGATAATTGATTTTGTGCAAAATATTTAACATAGGTTTTTATTCATTTGTCAAATGTTTAGTCGTTTCAAATATTGACGAGTTATATTTTTAAGTCATATCTGGAACGAAGTGTTATATATAATTAAATGTTATCCAAAGTTCGAGATTAAGGGTATTTAAGGTATTTTAAGTATTTACGAATTTTGGGTTTTACAACGTTAGTGTCNATATTTAACATAGGTTTTTATTCATTTGTCAAATGTTTAGTCGTTTCAAATATTGACGAGTTATATTTTTAAGTCATATCTGGAACGAAGTGTTATATATAATTAAATGTTATCCAAAGTTCGAGATTAAGGGTATTTAAGGTATTTTAAGTATTTACGAATTTTGGGTTTTACAACGTTAGTGTCATATAATCGGTTTAAAGCAAGCACTTCTACCAAACATGTAGCACTTCAAAATGAAGTTTAAAATCCTACAAACTTACACATCACTATCCGTGGTATGAAGTTGTAGATCCAAAAGAATCACAGACCTTCCCTATAAAAACAACACAAAGTCATTTAATAAATCGAAAACGCATGCACATCTTCTATCAAATAACACAGTCATGATCATTTAAAAGGTCATTATGTATTTGATTGGGTATAGGTTGAAGGTATTGAGGAGTACTTGAATGCCACATATGGTTGAACTGAGCTCGGTACCAATCCCGTATCGAACCCGTACCCAATTGGTGCTACCGTTTTTTTTCCCGAGCATGAAAGGGATGTATCAAACAAAATCAAGGTTTCATGCTAGTAAGTTGATATATAAACATGGCTTATATGAGATGCTCATTTGTGACAATTTGCAAATTGCAATACTATGATGTGATGAATGATTTGCTTAAAAGAAGGCAACAGTTAAGTACCAAATGTCTAAAGAGTGTGAAGGTTTGAGTAATACAACTATGGCTCGTACCATTATATCTCGAACAAGCAGAGTAAATTTATAAGTAAATAATACCAAATAAACATGAACTCCCGCATAATATATTCAAGGATTCTAATGTTGGGTCCCTCTCATATACCGATATATAGCATGCATTTACTAAAGTGACTATGACTGTTAAATATGATGAGAAATCAAGCATCATAGCAAGTTAGCTTAAGTTGTATACAGTTAGCTCATGAAGGGCACAAATGGCAGTCTGAAAGAATAATAACATGAATAGGAAATCATTTAAACGTATGTTAAGAAATAAGAAAGTACAGGTAAAAGATAGATGGATATTAAGATCTTAAAGAATGAGGATGCAGGGTGCCTTTATATATATTTGTGTGCATATACAAGTCATAAGTATACAGCAAAAGGATGAACATTGGTATCCATTTTGGGTCCTGTTAATTCAGTAGCACTTGACCAATATTGAATAAAGTAGTAAAGAAATCCATCTACTTAAAGGGGTGTTTGGCAAACTGTAACAAAAGTGTCTGTAAAACAACTGCGCCATAACAATAATCAGTTATATCAGTACAAATCCAATCCTAATAAGCTTCAGTCTCGATAAACCAGTTTTGACCCATTAACCCACTGTGACAGCAAAAATCCAGTTTTGACCCGTTAAAAAATCCAGTCTCAATAATCAGTTTATAATTAACTGCAACAAATCATAATTTGCCAAAAACTAACAATTGATTATCTCATTATTTCACAACTTCAAACACATATAAAAGCACATCTAAGCAATAACTCCAAGACCCGTTTTGTTGCAACTCTTTTTCTAGTTTTCATCATTCCACATCAGATAGTTACTTTGAAATACCAAATACCCATAAAACATGTCAAAGATTATCTTAGTATATAAAACATTAAATTTTTCAGTCAAATTAAAAGAACAACATACTGAAACTCGAAAACATTAAGGGTGCGTTTAGTTGAGGGAAAACACCCTTGCTTTCTACAAAATGTTTTGTGGAAAACAAGGAAAACAGAGATCACGTTCAAATAAGCGTTTTCCAACAAAATGTTTTGCAAAACACAAAATCCCCTATTTCCTAACTTAACAAGGAAAAAATTACGAAACAAATTTTAGTTGTTTTCCTTGTTTTCTTTTGTAACCCACAACCTTCCCTCCTTCTTCAAAATAGAAAATACAAACATCAACTAAACGCGATTTCTATATTTTCAAATGTTATGTAGAGATAAATTTCCCTTCCAAAATTTTACAAAACTAGAGATACGAAACAAGAGAATTTTTTCTCTAACTAAACGCACCCTAAACATTTTAAGTCAAATTATCAAATTCACACATTCACTCAAAAAAATCCAGTTCTACCCATCTTACTTTGTATTCCGGCACCGAACTCCCGTTATGATAAGATAAAATAAACTTACAGTGTATGTTGATGCTTCATCAAGGGCAGTAGCAGCCTTCCTTTTCCTTAGTTCCATCACCATTTCTAACCCTAAGTGATTTTCCGGTGTGTTTTGTTTGTATTTATTTACAAATCTTCAGTTATTACTCTATACGAGTCATTCAGACACGGGCGATGCCCCGGGCTGTATATGATGGTATTATATATTTAAATTGTTATTGTTCAGCACTAAGTTTCGTCATTTTGATCATGAATCCGTCATTTATTTTCGTCATTTTATATTCGGGACGTATTTTTGTCATTTTATATATAAGTTGTCATGGTAGCATACATTTTGTAAGCATGATACGTATTTAAAATAGTTTATTGACATGTAATCTTTTAAGATGTATTTTTTACGTAATATTTTTGTCTATTTATTTTGGTATTGACTCTATCATTTTTTATTGGAACTAACTAATATTAATACATTGGGCTAAGTTATAACTATTTCTTATGATAGTCAACAATGCCCGGGCGATGCACATGTGCTGTATAAAAGTTTTCATATATTTAAAATACGTGCAATGCACATGGGCTATATAGAAGTTTTCATAGCGTAATATTTGCCATTTATTTTCGTCATTTTATATTTAAGTTTTCATGGTGTCACACATTTGCTAAGCTTTATACGTACTTAGAATACTTTATTGAGTTGCACATGGGCTGTATATAAGTTTTTATATCGTAATTTTCAGAACTTATTTTCGTCATTATATATCTAAGTTGTGATGGTATCACATTTCTAAGTATGACACACATTTAAAATAGTTTATTGTCATTAAAAGAGTATATGTGAAGAGATTTTTTTCAAGATGTTACATTGAAAAGAGTCTCTTCACATGTAATTTTTTAATATGTGTAAGTTACATAAATTATTTTAAATATGAAGCGATGACATTAATGTTGGAGACCTTTTATATTCATCCACGTGCAATGCACACAGGTTTGGACTGCCTCAGGACCCATGCGATGCACACAGGTTAGATCTAATTGTTTTTTCATAATGTTCGGAACTAATTTTTGGTTCATGTTTGAAACTCTCATTTTTTTTGTGAAAGACGGATTTTGTTGTTCAAATAAATTACATTATTAAAAGCGAACTATAAAACAAATTTTCTTTTTAACAAAACAATAAAACATAAAACATTAAAGTGATTAGTATATTCAAGAGTATAAATTATAATTCGTATAATAAATTATAATTCGTATAGTAAAATATTGCATGTTTAATTTGTAACGTACTATTAATATGAATGCTAAGTATTCATCTATATTGACACCGGTGGCCGTGGCGTTGTTCTTGTTGTTGTCTTTGTCGTTGTTGTTCATTGACATTTTGCATGTTTTGTTCTTGATACAATTTTCGTGACTTGTCGATCTCTTTCTTTAATGTGAAGAGGTTTTTTACAAAATGTTATATTTAAATGAGGCTTTTCATATGTAATCATTTAATATGAGTAAGTTACATAAATTATTTTTTAATTAATGCATTATTACAACATTTTTCCATAAACTATAATATCGAATTTGGAGCATTCATTAGTAACTCATTCTAAGTATTTACAGTATAACGACATGAATCACATGATCTCAAACTCAAATGAATAATGCTTACCTCGTGATAGGTGTAGGATAACATTTGAAATACAATTTTCTTCTCCTTTATATACTTCTTCGATGTAGAAGATTCTCATTGTTATGATGATAGTGTGAAGATATTTTTATTATATAATACCATTTGCAATATGTAACATCGACATAATTTACACAGTCATATCAAATATCAAAGTCCCGCAATATTCCAAGACGTTTAATTAAGAAAGTGGAATTAACACAACGCAAGACAAAAAACTACATTAAGAGCAAAAATATTAAAATGAACCAACAAAGTGTGGTAATAATTATTTACTAAAAATTGAATGCTCGTCACATTATTTTCAATAAACTTACTTGCTAACGAATCAATAGTATTAGCCCATTTGTCGGTATTACATGAAGTGAAATATTGCATGTTTAATTTGTAACGTACTATTAATATGAATGCCAAGTATTCATCCCACCGGTGGCCGTGGCGTTGATCTTCTTGTTGTTCTTGTTCTTGTTGTTATTGTCTTTGTCGTTGTTGTTCATTGGCCTTTTGCATGTTTTGTTCTTGACACAATTTTTGTGACTTCTCGATCGCTTTATTTAATGCTTCTTGATGCACTATAAAAAAAATAGATATAGTTGATCGTTAATAGCTTAAATACAGTTAAACGATATATTGCATTTTCGATCAAAGTAAAAATGTTCGTGCATGTTCCACATAATTGATAAGACAACGATGTGCAGGGTCTCTTAAACCATTAGAGAAGATGATGTTACTATCAAATCTCCTAAGCTACCATCTTTATGTCCTACATTGTTACACACAAAAAACACACGTGAAATTTACATAAAATAATATAAATCAATATGCTAAATAAGTAAGACGATATGATGCTTACTTTACCACCATAATAAGTTGTAGCCCAATGTGCACGCGGTGTGGAGGAAGCTGTGGTTTGTTGTGTGTGATTTTTGACACATTATATAGTTGATAAAATATTTGTAACTCATCGACGGAAAGGTAAAAAGACTAACCGCTAATTGGTGTGTTTAATTTATGCATTCATAGCATTTTTGGTTTGTATTCTTTGAGGTTTAGAGATGGCTTGAAACATGTTGTACCGTACAAACTTTTGTGCACGATTCCTATGTACTTACCCTTATGCATGACTATTAAATCAATGTACTAACACATGAAGCTTTCACATTTCACTTTTAATTCATGAAACATTTATTGTGAGCACTTTGCATTTATAAGACAACTTAAGTTTTTAGTATACGAGAAAATCAGAACCCGTGCTACGCACGGGCTGAGCATCTAATTGTTAATCATGTATTCTTTCTGTGTATTGGCGAGTGTATACTTAATTATTGTTTAGTATGTTGTATGAAACGTTTTGACTTTCTTGTATAAAAATTTAAAACTGTTTGATGTTGTTTTGGTTTTGTGGTGTTGTATTTTATAAATGGGCTTTTGGTTATTAAGTTGTGATGTCTTTGTTTCTTTTGGCCTATTACTTATTTGCATGATAAAAAAATGGTTTTGTTTCTTTTGGTCTATTACTTAGCCCTACAATACTTGTCCATTAGATGGTTTTTGCATGGTAATATGAGCACACTGGGTCTATCTAATTGGTCATAGTTTAATGTGCGTTAAATATTTTCTTTATTAAGTTTTTAAGTTAAAGTTTGTGTAATAATGTATATATAATAATGCAACATAAACTATATAAAAATCGTTACAAACTTTTTTTAGCTTTATCTCATTTTATTGTACAACTAATTTCATTAAAAATTAACATTAAAGTCTAACTAATATTAATAAATTTTATCAATAAACTCAATTCTAAATAGCTAACTAAATGAATATTAATTAACAGACTATTAATAATTGCTAAACCCTTTAGACTCCACTATTATGTCTTAAACTTAATTTTTTTAATTTACAAATGGGTTCGAGCAAAATTATGTACTTTTTCTTTTATATTCATTATTCAAGTTGCATGTTCACATAAATTAATCACGCTAAAAAGTATCATTTAACCATTTAAGTGTTGCTTTACATACATGCTCGTGCACATTTTCTTGAATCAATTCGTACATGTGAGCTACATCAATAGAAAACACACATAAATTACTTGTATATGAAAACACATTAACATAATACATATATATATATATATATNAACCCTTTAGACTCCACTATTATGTCTTAAACTTAATTTTTTTAATTTACAAATGGGTTCGAGCAAAATTATGTACTTTTTCTTTTATATTCATTATTCAAGTTGCATGTTCACATAAATTAATCACGCTAAAAAGTATCATTTAACCATTTAAGTGTTGCTTTACATACATGCTCGTGCACATTTTCTTGAATCAATTCGTACATGTGAGCTACATCAATAGAAAACACACATAAATTACTTGTATATAAAACACATTAACATAATACATATATATATATATATATATATATATATATATATATATATATATATATATATATATATATATATATATATATATATATATAATGAAAAAACGAATTCAAAGCTCGCTCTTTATATATATATATATATATATATATATATATACACTAGCTTTCTAAGCCCGCCCGATGGGCGGGCATGACTTATAATTATCGTTTACATTTTTTTGTTTAGCTAAACATTGGTGTTAAAAATTGTTTATTATACAAAGATTTGTAAAAGAATAGTACCAACGTTTGTCAAATTCTTTGTGTTTGTTAGTCGCTAAGCTTGTCCGATGGGCGGGCATGACTTATACAAAGCTCGCTCTTTATTAAATGTTATTCTTCAATGTGTACGCATATATACAATGAAAAAACGAATTCAAGCTTTGGTATTTCATGGCACGCCCGAGGTGTGGGCATGAATTATAAATATCGTTTGCATGGTCTGCCCGATGGGCGGGCTAGACTTATGAATATCGTTGGGAAAAATAAGTTAACGAAAATTAAGATATCAACGTAACAATGTTTATATTGAATGCAATCATTGAAATAAATAAGTTAACGAAAAATAAGATATAAATGTACCAATTTTTATATAAATGAAAGTTAGCAATTATAGAATAATTAAAATATACAAATTGTGAATATAAAAAAAATGTTGTGAGACCATGGACTCATTTGTTATTCGCTTAGCAAATCTTTATTTAATTTTTGGCTTTGTTTCTGCATAAGCTTTCATTGAAGCGTATGAAATTGCTTTTTTAAACTCACTGTTTGGCGTTGGGTGAACCTTTGTTGGCCACTCCTTGTGGTGGTGGATCTGGTGGTATACATTTGGCTTGGTGGCATCATGGTATGGGACATGAGTACTTCAAGCGCGGCTCATTTTGGACTCTAAGTTTGCCATCCAGAAGTGAATGATGATAGCATGATTCAGTTTAGCCATGTTCTACACATTAAAAAAAACATCACAAATTAGTTTACCATTGATTGCAACAATGACATTTTATCAGTTTTCAATCATATTGCCAGTCACTAACCCGTTTAACCCATTACATACCAGTGTGTTATTTAACTTTTTACGATAATTTTATTACTCATACATGTTTAACTCATTAATGATTAAGATAAGAAAACATTATATGCATGTTACACCAGCTGTAACAGTTTTTTTCTGACCAAGCATGCTTGCTACTGACTTTCTAATAATATCTTATGGAACTTTTGTGCCAATAATGGCTGCAAAACGTGTACATATCTTTTCTCCTATAGTATACTCTTGTAAGGGACTAAGAGGGAGTATGGTAACATCTTTTGTCAAACGAAACATGCACTCATTGAAGAGGGTCTAGTATTTTAAGCAAAATGGTATGTAGCAATTAGCATAGGGGCAAAAACTCATTATTTACAGCTCAACGTACTTTAACTTACATGCTCAATACTGTAAAGTTGATATGCTCAATATTGTCATAGTTCTCGATGAAATTAACACTCGGATTGAGCTTGTATCTCGAGGTATATGAAAAGGAAAAAAGGTACCTACTTTAAGATTTCTCACTTGGTGCGGACATCCAGCAGGAAAAAAAACCGCCTCTCATAGACGTTGTTCAAATAACCATGGTTCAACACCTAAAAGGTTCACATCTCATCAGGTGAAACACGTTAAGAAAAATTTGTTTTTATATCAACAGTGGTCATTGCAAAAAAAAAGTTAGTAACCATATTCCTCTTTTAGCTTCTTTTATGCTCCAATGTCAGGTAAAATGATTGATCATGAATAGGATGATAAAGCTACACAAACCCTTTAAGTGTCAAAGATTAATAAATAAAATACAGGTTCTTAAAAAATAAAATGGTAAATTGTTTTATAGCTAATATCATGAAAAAAAACAAAATTTGATTACTCATTTTGTTAACTTAAAGAAAGCTTACAAATAAAGGGGAGGTTGAGTTTGTGTTGCACATGAGCAAAAGNTGATAAAGCTACACAAACCCTTTAAGTGTCAAAGATTAATAAATAAAATACAGGTTCTTAAAAAATAAAATGGTAAATTGTTTTATAGCTAATATCATGAAAAAAACAAAATTTGATTACTCATTTTGTTAACTTAAAGAAAGCTTACAAATAAAGGGGAGGTTGAGTTTGTGTTGCACATGAGCAAAAGTCTATGATTACTTATATACAGTGGTGATTTACTAACCAATTTTCTGTGATTATGTTGCAATGAGGACATCAAATTCCATCGAAACTCAATGAGCCAAACTTTATAACAAACTATCTGAACTAAATTCCCCTCTTTGAAGGACTTTCAACAAATATAAGGTTTATAGTTAATATCTCCACTTTATTAACCTTATCACTCCTTAATTACAGATATAAGTAACATAAATTGACTCATTTTATATCTTAAATGGTCCAAATTTCTGCTTTAAACAAACATAAATACACATAATATTCAGGGGCTTACCCAAATTGTGAAGTAAACCAATCATCGAGTAAATAAAAAAGGCTACAGCGGCTTAATTTTTTTTGTATCCGATTTCATGTTGCCCAAGAGGATGGTATTTTACTTGACGTCCATACATCAACTGCAATACCACAAGTAACATGAATGAATTACTACCAATTGATCCAAACAAAAAAATTTAGAATAAATTGTTCAAATGGTTAAAGTTTTTCTTGGCTGGTTTTAATCTTCCTTTTGATATCATGTAGACTTCCCCAACATCAATGACATCATAGAAGAGATAAAAAAACATCATTAAAACAGGTCACATGTATTTACCTACTATCCGAATCAAGAAGGTCAAAAGAGAAGACTTTTCCGTCTCCTTTTGCGTTGTTGTGGCGACGGAAATCTCCTTTTGTGGTAACTCTTTCTTAACAGCCCATTAACTTGGTAAGGTTTAAGAGCAGCATTTGGAGGACGTCTGGTCCAGTGCAACTTGCTACTTTTGCTTCGACCACTACTTCACAAAATGCTCGTGTGTCAACAAAACTATTAAATTATGTAATTCATCGTCCCGCTGCAAAGAAACATAAGCAAATTATGTTAGCAATATTATCATAGAATTTAGTGACTGAAATAATTACTAACATAAAATGAACCTTGGATAAAAAAAACATTATCAGTTGCTTATTTTTTGACTTCACATCCAAACAACCCCTATAAATTGTGCCTGTAAAATTGAAACAACCAAGTGAAATCCATTCCAGTTTTGTTCCCAACTTAGCTACATATCTGATGTAAACATTGATCTTCCAAGCAGACACAAATTTTCTTAAGTGATGGTTTGATGAAAAAAAAACTTTTATGAAGAGATACTCATTGCACGGATGCTGACAATAATTAAATGTGGTTTCAGTGTTTCTACATCATGATCCAGTTGTTGCTTCCCTTTTGTAATGCCATGATTCTAAAAAGATCAATTGAGGTCCATAAACATGTGTGTACCTAAAAAAAGCTTTTACTTACCCGAGGGATGTGTATAGTCACTTTGTTTGGGGTAAGACGAGTGAGTTGCTTCATCGTTTTGGGGGTCTCTTTGCTCTTATCATGCAGTCTAGCGAAATGTTTTGTAAGTTAGAGGATTGAATAATATGAGATGTAGATAATATAGTTAAATGCGTGTGTATGTATACATCAAGAATTTGGACGGCCACTGCTTACTTTTTCTTGCGACTGTCCATCTGAGAGTGTGAAGCAATGACAATGACACTCCCGGGTAGGCTCTCAAGCTTACTTTTAAAGGAACCATAGGCCTCTGTATCTCCCGGCGGGCATGACTAATAATTATCGTGAAAATATTTTTCTTTAACAAAAGAAGTAATGATACATTTGGTTTTAAGGATGGCATGTACAACACATTGCAAAACATGTGTTGTACACAACAACACATCAAAGAATTTACACATTAAGTTATAAAATTATGTAAAATTTCTTGTTTTGTAATTGATTCTTCACAAGAATCCTTCTCATCTTTGTACATTATGTGATTATATAATTCCAAAATAAAGGTGAGCCATTACTAAAACTTCCCAAAGTAAACAAAATGCAACTAATCATAACAGAAACGTTAACATCATTCTAACCATAGTCGTTAACTCGCTACTCGACTCGTGACTCATTCTTATGATTTTTAAATCGTGACTCGACTCATAAGAGTCATGCTATAAAAGAATGCGCTTATTAGTGATATCTTATCGGTTCTCATCTTAAAAATATTTACCTCATGGCATAGAATATGTGGAGCAACAACAAAATCAATATTGAAATAGTCAAGTACAATATGTTGGTATGTTTCTGCAAAAAATCACATACATAAATCAGTTAATTGCAACAATATAGTCAAAAAAGTATAAAAGATATTTGTAGACTTGTAGTGACAACATCTATTTTCATAAGGAGATGGTAGGACTTGAGTTTTGGAACTAATTAGTTAATTTTTTCAACTTAATTTTACTGCTTGGACAAACTAAATAATGGTTAAATAATCATTATTAACCCATTAACCCGCTAACAAACGTGGTTATCAATAAGTGTAGAAATTTCACATGTTCTTTTCTGTTCAAATTATTTATGTTTTTGGTGTCGAATCTCCAATATGGCCCAAAGAATTTACACATGCGACTGTCCATCTAAGAGTGTGAAGCAATGACAATGACACTCCCAGGTAGGCTCTCAAGCTTACTTTTAAAGGAACCATAGGCCTCTGTATCTCCCGGCGGGCATGACTAATAATTATCGTGAACATATTTTTCTTTAACAAAAGAAGTAATGATACATTTGGTTTTAAGGATGGCATGTACAACACATTGCAAAACATGTTTTGTACACAACAACACATCAAAGAATTTACACATGAAGTTATAAAATTATGTAAAATTTCTTGTTTTGTAATTGATTCTTCACAAGAATCCTTCTTATCTTTGTACATTATGTGATTATATAATTCCAAAATAAAGGTGAGCCATTACTAAAACTTCCCAAAGTAAACAAAATGCAACTAATCATAACAGAAACGTTAACATCATTCTAACCATAGTCGTTAACTCGCTACTCGACTCGTGACTCATTCTTATGATTTTTAAATCGTGACTCGACTCATAAGAGTCATGCTATAAAAGAATGCGCTTATTAGTGATATCTTATCGGTTCTCATTTTAAAAATATTTACATCATGGCATAGAATATATGGAGCAACAACAAAATCAATATTGAAATAGTCAAGTACAATATGTTGGTATGTTTCTGCAAAAAATCACATACATAAATCAGTTAATTGCAACAATATAGTCAAAAAAGTATAAAAGATATTTGTAGACTTGTAGTGACAACATCTATTTTCATAAGGAGATGGTAGGACTTGAGTTTTGGAACTAATTAGTTAATTTTTTCAACTTAATTTTACTGCTTGGGCAAACTAAATAATGGTCAAATAATCATTATTAAACCATTTACCCGCTAACAAACGTGGTTATCAATAAGTGTAGAAATTTCACATGTTCTTTTCTGTTCAAAATATTTATGTTTTTGGTGTCGAATCTCCAATATGGCCCAACGGTAAGGCGGCCTGAAGGTCTCCAAAGAACCACATTTAAAACATGTTTGGTACATATCTTATGAAGGCCGGTAAAGAATCTAAAATGGCCATTGACCTCTAAATAATAGTTGTAAGTATACATCGACCCCTAAATAATAGTTGTAAGTTATTTGACAACCAAAGGAACATACAATGTTTAATAAATATCGACATTGTTTACAAAATGTGTGAATTAGATAAGCAATTTCATCAAGTTCTCCCTTAATCTCATGACACTATGACAGATTTTGACATAATGCAAGTGGCTGAGGTGCAAAAGTGAGCAGATTGGGTAACATGTAGAAAGAGTAACAATTAAGACTGAGTAATTTTTTTTATACGCATGATAAAAATAGCTTATCTCATGAATGAACAATTCTTTAACAACTAAAACGACGGTTCCCCTCCTTTTGTTCACACCGAAAGGAATAGGTCTCCAATAGATAATGCATATTACACGTACCTGGAATCTAATAGAAAGATTTCTTTTTCTTAATTGTTCATATCAGTGAGGAAGACCCTGATACGTAAATAGTGCATACAATCATGTTGTGCCTATGAAACACATAGAGAATAATTAAGTAAAGATGTATGTGATGAGGATGTTGCATATAAAAAGCTTACATAAATAGAAACAGGAATATATAGTTCTTTGATACCTTGGGACAACTACGAAGATTGCGTCATGGTCTTTGCACTTCCATGTTTTCTTTTTGAAATCAGCAACACTTCACGAAGATTGTCCGGGATTAGTTTTTGATGCAATCATTTGACACCTCTTGCATGGGATGTATGTCCAACCATGTTGCTTATCTAATTTTTTGTACTTTAGCGTACACAACACAAGTCTCCTCCTAAAGAATCAATGTGTTAAAAATCATAATAATAACAAAAATCACAAGACCAAATGTGTATCTTAGCATACACACCGAATGAAATGCTCAAGGTTACCAAGTACGTGAGTACTCATTAATATCTTTTTCTTATCAAAATTCAACATATCACAAAAAAGGAAAATAGTAAACTATAAATCAAGGATTGAGTATAATAAAGCTATAAGAAACTTACCCGAGCAACGAAATTTTTCTCTCCAGGTTTCAAATTCACATTACATGCTTTACGTCCAACTGCCTTCAATAAAATCACACCAAAGCTATAAGTATCGGGTGTTTTTAAAGTTTGAATTGAAACGTTTATGTGATATTAAGCAATGAAAACACAAGTTTCTACACTTTGACCACTCTGTTAGCCAATGTCTTAAATACTAATAAAACCCATTTGAAAAGACCAAGTGTTCATGGAATAAGGAACATTGTTGGGCTTACCCCATTTGTACATTGGGTTCATTGTCGATAAGATGAATGAAGACTTCATGGGTTGGATGTTGAGGTGCATGTTATCTGTCATCGTAGACTACCTCTTCCTGGGCTTGTAGACACCAATGAATCATCTGCAAACCAATTGAACCATCATGTTATTTGCAAAGTTTGATTTTATGTGGACATATAATTGGAACCATTCACGCTCACTTAATATGCAAATGAGACTGAATATTTACATACCCTTTATTTTCAGGTCATGTTTGCTTCATTTAGTGAATGCTCGTGCAGAATGAAGAACTATGATGCTGGTCGCTTACTTTCTTTTGAAGATCTGATATATTGTGCCCAGTATGAGCTGCATTTATAGTTTATTCACAAGTTCATTAATCTATAAGTCCATAAAAGTCTTAATTGTGTATTTCTTTAGTAATTAAAGTATTAAAATAATATAATTAACATATTCATGAAAACATGTGATCACAAAATTTGATTAAAAGAATGCCACACACCTTCCATCAAAGTACTTTGTGTATATCATTTACTCTCTTTTCAGAGGCCCATGATGAAAACGCGGAGTGCTATTAAGAACTGAAAGTTCCCTAAGACTTGCTCATCGACATAATTTGAAATTTAACAAAAAAATGTGTTTCTACATCATGATCCAGTTGTTGCTTCCCTTTTGTAACACCATGATTCTAAAAAGATCAATTGAGGTCCATAAACATGTGTGTACCTAAAAAAAGCTTTTACTTACCTGAGGGATGTGTATAGTCACTTTGTTTGGGGTAAGACGAGTGAGTTGCTTCATCGTTTTGGGGGTCTCTTTGCTCTTATCATGCAGTCTAGCGGAATGTTTTGTAAGTTAGAGGATTGAATAATATGAGATGTAGATAATATAGTTAAATGTGTGTGTATGTATACATCAAGAATTTGGACGGCCACTGCTTACTTTTTCTTGCGACTGTCCATCTGAGAGTGTGAAGCAATGACAATGACACTCCCGGGTAGGCTCTCAAGCTTACTTTTAAAGGAACCATAGGCCTTTGTATCTCCCGGTGGGCATGACTAATAATTATCGTGAAAATATTTTTCTTTAACAAAAGAAGTAATGATACATTTGGTTTTAAGGATGGCATGTACAACACATTGCAAAACATGTGTTGTACACAACAACACATCAAAGAATTTACACATGAAGTTATAAAATTATGTAAAATTTCTTGTTTTGTAATTGATTCTTCACAAGAATCCTTCTCATCTTTGTACATTATGTGATTATATAATTCCAAAATAAAGGTGAGCCATTACTAAAACTTCCCAAAGTAAACAAAATGCAACTAATCATAACAGAAACGTTAACATCATTCTAACCATAGTCATTAACTCGCTACTCGACTCGTGACTCATTCTTATGATTTTTAAATCGTGACTCGACTCATAAGAGTCATGCTATAAAAGAATGCGCTTATTAGTGATATCTTATCGGTTCTCATTTTAAAAATATTTACCTCATGGCATAGAATATATGGAGCAACAACAAAATCAATATTGAAATAGTCAAGTACAATATGTTGGTATGTTTCTGCAAAAAATCACATACATAAATCAGTTAATTGCAACAATATAGTCAAAAAAGTATAAAAGATATTTGTAGACTTGTAGTGACAACATCTATTTTCATAAGGAGATGGTAGCACTTGAGTTTTGGAACTAATTAGTTAATTTTTTCAACTTAATTTTACTGCTTGGACAAACTAAATAATGGTCAAATAATCATTATTAGCCCATTAACCCGCTAACAAACGTGGTTATCAATAAGTGTAGAAATTTCACATGTTCTTTTCTGTTCAAAATATTTATGTTTTTGGTGTCGAATCTCCAATATGGCCCAACGGTAAGGCAGCCTGAAGGTCTCCAAAGAACCACATTTAAAACATGTTTGGTACATATCTTATGAAGGCCGGTAAAGAATCTAAAATGGCCATTGACCTCTAAATAATAGTTGTAAGTATACATCGACCCCTAAATAATAGTTGGAAGTTATTTGACAACCAAAGGAACATACAATGTTTAATAAATATTGACATTGTTTACAAAATGTGTGAATTAGATAAGCAATTTCATCAAGTTCTCCCTTAATCTCATGACACTATGACATATTTTGACATAATGCAAGTGGCTGAGGTGCAAAAGTGAGCAGATTGGGTAACATGTAGAAAGAGTAACAATTAAGACTGAGTAATTTTTTTTATACGCATGATAAAAATAGCTTATCTCATGAATGAACAATTCTTTAACAACTAAAACGACGGTTCCCCTCCTTTTATTCACACCGAAAGGAATAGGTCTCCAATAGATAATGCATATTACACGTACCTGGAATCTAATAGAAAGATTTCTTTTTCTTAATTGTTCATAACAGTGAGGAAGACCCTGATACGTAAATAGTGCATACAATCATGTTGTGCCTATGAAACACATAGAGAATAATTAAGTAAAGATGTATGTGATGAGGATGTTGCATATAAAAAGCTTACATAAATAGAAACAGGAATATATAATTCTTTGATACCTTGGGACAACTACGAAGATTGCGTCATGGTCTTTGCACTTCCATGTTTTCTTTTTGAAATCAGCAACACTTCACGAAGATTGTCCGGGATTAGTTTTTGATGCAATCATTTGACACCTCTTGCATGGGATGTATGTCCAACCATGTTGCTTATCTCATTTTTTGTACTTTAGCGAGCACAACACAAGTCTCCTCCTAAAGAATCAATGTGTTAAAAATCATAATAATAACAAAAATCACAAGACCAAATGTGTATCTTAGCATACACACCGAATGAAATGCTCAAGGTTACCAAGTACGTGAGTACTCATTAATATCTTTTTCTTATCAAAATTCAACATATCACAAAAAAGGAAAATAGTAAACTATAAATCAAGGATTGAGTATAATAAAGCTATAAGAAACTTACCCGAGCAACGAAATTTTTCTCTCCAGGTTTCAAATTCACATTACATGCTTTACGTCCAACTGCCTTCAATAAAATCACACCAAAGCTATAAGTATCGGGTGTTTTTAAAGTTAACAAAACATATTAATAGAATTTTTTTGAATTGAAACGTTTATGTGATATTAAGCAATGAAAACACAAGTTTCTACACTTTGACCACTCTGTTAGCCAATGTCTTAAATACTAATAAAACCCATTTGAAAAGACCAAGTGTTCATGGAATAAGGAACATTGTTGGGCTTACCCCATTTGTACATTGGGTTCATTGTCGATAAGATGAATGAAGACTTCATGGGTTGGATGTTGAGGTGCATGTTATCTGTCATAGTAGACTACCTCTTCCTGGGCTTGTAGACACCAATGAAGTGAGCAAATTTGATGGCATTCAATCATCTGCAAACCAATTGAACCATCATGTTATTTGCAAAGTTTGATTTTATGTGGACATATAATTGGAACCATTCACGCTCACTTAATATGCAAATGAGACTGCATATTTACATACCCTTTATTTTCAGGTCATGTTTGCTTCATTTAGTGAATGCTCGTGCAGAATGAAGAACTATGATGCTGGTCGCTTACTTTCCTTTGAAGATCTGATATATTGTGCCCAGTATGAGCTGCATTTATAGTTTATTCACAAGTTCATTAATCTATAAGTCCATAAAAGTCTTAATTGTGTATTTCTTTAGTAATTAAAGTATTAAAATAATATAATTAACATATTCATGAAAACATGTGATCACAAAATTTGATTAAAAGAATGCCACACACCTTCCATCAAAGTACTTTGTGTATATCATTTACTCTCTTTTCAGAGGCCCATGATGAAAACGCGGAGTGCTATTAAGAACTGAAAGTTCCCTAAGACTTGCTCATCGACATAATTTGAAATTTAACAAAAAATATATATAAATATATATCAGAAAAATGTATACCTCTTTTTATCACATTTGCAGCTAATGATTCAAGCTCTTCAATTCTTTGTCTGGCAGAAGCAAACTCTCTGTCTCTTTCAGGTTTCATTTTCTGTACCAAACCCATACCATGCATTTGAAAAAGGTGACCTGATTTAATGTTGCATCGCGTTCTCCTCCAAACACAGATGACCTTAAACCTGTAGTTATATCCCAATATACGCATGTCTGATCACCAGAAACGGTTATTAAGCGGGTATTATATAGCACGTACTAACAACACGACACATAACCCTTGTGTTCGCTAAGCATTCTGGAAACTGGTAGATTACCATCCTTGTCAAGTGGTGTGCTAAGATTAAATATGGAGTATACACTATCAAGGCCACCACATGCAACTGACTGCTCGCTTGGAGAAAAGGCGCATGTCATAACCCACGCACATGGGAGTTTAATGGCATGGGTTTTTTGACTTGTGAGGGCATCCCAAACTATCAACATTCCATCTTGGGACGCACTAACTATACGATTCTTTTCAGGTCCGTGTAGAGGGACCAAAACTACTGTCAAGAATTCGCGTCACCATATGAGTATGGACTGCCAAATACATAAGAGAATAAGAATTGACACATGATACTTGCGTTTAAAGGATTTGTAGTCACAAAATTACCCAATCAGGACAATTAAACATTTTTTGACAACTGAGATATACAGAAGAGTATTATGATAAAACGGGACGGATGCAAATGTAATAACTTTGATAGCAAGAATATACTACTTACAATAGTAGTCTTCTGAGACACTGCCTTTTCTAAAGCTCGTTGTAGGAACAACAATGGCATAACCATTAAACCCTTTATCTTTAAAAGCTTCAATCATCATAAATCCTGCAACCACCTACAATATGTGTTTAAAGTATGATATAAACCGATAGGACAGCTCAAGGATAGCTCAAGGATGCACGTTGAAAATAATGTCATACAACATACCTGTGACACCATTGTTGCCCATGCTGCTCCAACAATACCATAGCCCAAGAATAAGCACAAAACCAACCACGTCACCAATGCCATTGATAACACTTGCAAATGTAGCTTGGTTTCCGACTTTGAATTGCAAGCGAATGCCCATCCATCCAACCTTTAAACATTGAACCGAAACCCCCTTCTCCAAGTACACTATGTGGCTGGAGGTTCCTCGTCGCGTGTTTAAGCTCACTGAAGGTGAGTTCTGAATGATTGAAACTGATTATTTGCCTTTAAAAACAATTAGCACTGAAATAATCTGGTTCATATATGCTTATTTTTTAAGCAGATGAGTAAGCAATTCCAAACACCCCATGCATAATGCTTACGACAACAGATCAAGAAATGTGTACGGATGTTTATACTATCTAATACATCAAGACCATGTTCAAACATACCTATCAAAGACATAAAAAAATCTAAGTTTTGCAGCTTGTTTATCGATTTTAGAGACCCACATAACGTGACAGGTCAATATCGTTAATCTGAGCTTGACCAACGGGAGACACTTGCTGCCTTTCAACCCTAAAGCCACAATACATTGGGCCTTTTTAGTTATGTGCTAATCATAAATTATCATAAGGGAAAAAGGTTGACTAAATAGATAATGCGATATCAGTAAATGAATAGAAGCAGGGGTGTCGTCACCCATGACCGGTGGGAAAAGTCCAAACTCGCCATAATGCTCCAGCAACCGCATTCTGTAGCCCTCTGCAAGCCTATGACCAATGCCTTAGGCCCCATGTACTGAATCCAGATAATCGACACATAAACAACCCAAAAAAGATCATTTTGATTCCAATCCTTATGACAACCATGACTCCACCATTTAGCTTTATTTTCATTAGGTAAGTATCGTTGAATTGTAGTGCGTGATAATCATACTTTTGCACACGTAAAACAGAATAATGTTTACAGCTTACTTGGTCATATGCAGTTATAGCATCATATTAAGGGGATGATTGGTAGTGTTCACGCACAGTGGAAGTATTTCCAGATTTATTCACAGACTGACATTGTAAAAGTGCAATAAGCAATTCTTGAACAAATAATCATTCAAGCATACCTGAACAAAGGAATAATTGCCAATAATATTTCTTTAGTCACGAATGCAGACACTACAATTATTTGTAGGAGATGACAGTGAACGCCAGCAACCTGATTATCACAATTCTATAGACAAACTGATATATATACTCTTATCGTGCTAGCTACTAAATTAGTTGTTTGTTAGACCTTAATGGAGTTTGGTAATTAGTTGAATACAACACAAATACAAAATCTGGTCAAACTTCACTTACTTATGTACCGGTCACACTCTTATATGCTTAAACTACTGGACCGCTTAATATCACCTAACTCAAAAGATACTATGCCCTCATGTGACAACCTAGAAAATTATATAACTTTCCTTGAATTATATTTTTATGATTCCAGACCTCAAATTACCTCTATTTTAATACAAAAGTAGCCAACGAAAGCAAATGTAAATTTTTGATAAACAGCGCGTCTCACCTCAAAAAGTTCATTAATGGAAAGCTTCTCTATGTCATTGGCACTCGAAAAATCAAGACGAAGTGAATCAGCTACTGCATATAATCCAACAAAAAGTATTACATCAATCTACATCTAATTAATAAGAAATAGTGACTAAAAGACATTCTGCAATAACCAATAGTTGCATGTTCAGTGATTACCAGAACACCATGATCTTCCTCACAAAGTCCATTGTAGTTGATACAAACGTAGGCTTCAGCGCAAACACGCATGAACATGAAAGTCCAAATAAAGATGAAACAAATATAAATACGATAAAAACTGGATATATAAAAGAGTAAGGAAGAGAAAGAATGAAAATGCAAAAATCATAGATGAGAATAAGATGACTGATATAAAAGTTTATTATGAGCAGAAACATCGTGAAACTGATGTGATCATAATCAAGGTGCATTAGACATAATGAACTAAAACTATGCAATAAAAGGAGATATTATGTACATGTCTCGGGCATGACTTTTGAGTCACACTTAAGTGTGACTTGTATAGGATTAATTGTGGTTCTTATATTCTAATAAATAAAGATCAATCTTAAATAGTTTTTCTCTACCTTAAGACTTGCTAATCGACATAATTTGAAATTTAAGAAAAAAAGTATCAGAAGATGTATACCTCTTTTTGTCTCGTTACAACTAATGATTCAAGCTTTTCAATTCTTTGTCTGGCTGAAGCAAGCTCACTGTCTCTTTCAGGCTTCATTTTCTGTACCAAAGCCATACTATAACACTTCCCATTACGAAGTCCATGTGTGGTCTTGTTGGATCCAGTTTATTAAAAGGATCATCAGTACTGTCATTCCTACTGACTTTGATTCGAGGAAACTTTAGAACTGTAATTAACTCATCATCTGTCTCAGGTCCCGATATAAGCTGGTTTGAAGAAACTTATCGACTCACATACTGTTCATACCGTAAAAGGAGAGCCGAAGGACTTAAATTTATTTGCCGATAAACCCATCAAAAACGATGCATGGAGGTGAATATAGTGACCAAAATGTTGCGTTTTTGTCTGAACAAAGGCATGCTCATTCACAAATTCTTCCTAAATGTCTGNTTCTGCAATAACCAATAGTTGCATGTTCAGTGATTACCAGAACACCATGATCTTCCTCACAAAGTCCATTGTAGTTGATACAAACGTAGGCTTCAGCGCAAACACGCATGAACATGAAAGTCCAAATAAAGATGAAACAAATATAAATACGATAAAAACTGGATATATAAAAGAGTAAGGAAGAGAAAGAATGAAAATGCAAAAATCATAGATGAGAATAAGATGACTGATATAAAAGTTTATTATGAGCAGAAACATCGTGAAACTGATGTGATCATAATCAAGGTGCATTAGACATAATGAACTAAAACTATGCAATAAAAGGAGATATTATGTACATGTCTCGGGCATGACTTTTGAGTCACACTTAAGTGTGACTTGTATAGGATTAATTGTGGTTCTTATATTCTAATAAATAAAGATCAATCTTAAATAGTTTTTCTCTACCTTAAGACTTGCTAATCGACATAATTTGAAATTTAAGAAAAAAAGTATCAGAAGATGTATACCTCTTTTTGTCTCGTTACAACTAATGATTCAAGCTTTTCAATTCTTTGTCTGGCTGAAGCAAGCTCACTGTCTCTTTCAGGCTTCATTTTCTGTACCAAAGCCATACTATAACACTTCCCATTACGAAGTCCATGTGTGGTCTTGTTGGATCCAGTTTATTAAAAGGATCATCAGTACTGTCATTCCTACTGACTTTGATTCGAGGAAACTTTAGAACTGTAATTAACTCATCATCTGTCTCAGGTCCCGATATAAGCTGGTTTGAAGAAACTTATCGACTCACATACTGTTCATACCGTAAAAGGAGAGCCGAAGGACTTAAATTTATTTGCCGATAAACCCATCAAAAACGATGCATGGAGGTGAATATAGTGACCAAAATGTTGCGTTTTTGTCTGAACAAAGGCATGCTCATTCACAAATTCTTCCTAAATGCCTGACCTTGAACCGCCATTATCGTCAGGGTTACCTAATTCCTATATGGATAGATACATTCAGGGGTCAAGACCGCGTATTTTCTCTTCATGATCCCGGCTGCTCCACCCTTAAATACATATAAAATACTTCCCCCTCGCACCGTTCCTGCAAGTAATATACAATACACAAAGGAAAAACTCAAAAACAGTATAATAAAACAACCCAGTTGTAAAATAAATCAAAAAATCAACGTCAATACCGTATCTACATGCTCAATAATAGTAATATGGGGTTTATATCGCAAATCAACAATTTGCTCCCCACAAGAGTGGATTGATCTCCAAACCTGAAATCAAAAATTAACTTCACTAATTAAATATTTGGAAGGTAATATTATTATCGACATATTCAAAGATCGGATTGTGAATTATATATGTATATCTGTTGTGTCAGTTCATTTAATGTGATTATTTACCTACAAAACATGATGACTTGAATCTGTCATAATCCAACAATTGTTAGTATGCTTAAAATAAACTACTACAAATCTATGAGATATCTATATTTAACAAATTAAAAGAGAAAGAAAGAAAGAGTCTACACAGACTCGTCTTTATCAACAATGAACTTTACCCTAATCATTAAAAACTTTTGAATCTGTAATTGACCCTATATAATACCAATGTGATAATACCAAAACGATCGTTCATTGCATGTTGCGTATAATAAAAAGCACTTATAAACCCTAAAATATACACACTTGCATGCATGCATAATTGCATATGTTTGTGCATAGAAATAAAACTCACAATTTTTTCGAATTCTTAAGAATACAGAATCGGTGTGATTGTTGCTGCTGATGATGATGGCGGCTTATTTTTATTGAATGATTTTGAGATTTTGGGATTTTGTTATTTTAATAAGGTAATATGGTTCATATATAAAAACCCTAATACATTAATTTTTTGACAGCCTTTGACAACCTTATTGATTCATAAATATTAATTATGACTTGCAAATATTAACACAAAAATGGGCATGCTTCAATGGTTGAAGCGCTTGTGTGTGGACGTTAATGTTTAGGTTCGAATCTTGTAATGGACTGAATTTTTGAACATTTTAATTAATCCGAATTTTAGTTGATTAATAGTTGCTTAGGTGGACAAAATGTGATGACATGGCAGAAAATGAATTAGGTGGCAATGACTGGGCAATGAGGTGGCAATACGCGTGTAACGCCTCCTGTTATATATAATATAGATATATATATATATATATATATATATATATATATATATATATATATATATATATATATATATCTTGGTTTGTTATGTTTTAGTTGAAAACACTACCTCACGAGACACTCGTTCTCATGACATACGTGATAACCTCTCTTCTAACCAACCTAAGGTGTGTTTCAACTTTCTTCGTGGTTTTTTGTAGGTTTGGCAATGGTAGTCGTTTTGTACATGACTCCACTGGTCGTGTTCCTATGTCCCAAAATAACTCACTGTGGCAGTCTAGTTTATCTACCAATTAATTAATGGGGTCTCGTCTAAGTAATTTGCATGGGATTAATGGGGTTTCGTTGTCTCATTTGCATGGGAATAATGGGTCGAACAATTCAACACCTATACTGGACCACCTGTTTCTTCTTCGAATATGGGCTAGGCCCAGCTATTAGCATCATGTCTACTTGTCTAGTAATACTCAGCTACCGGTATACTTGGACTATTTTATAGTTAAACTAGCTTCCGGCCCGGCCGATGGCCGGCTAGTTTTAAGATTCTTTTTTAAATAATAGATGATGGAAATGATAGCATACTCTACTCTAGGGCTGAGCATCGGGTCGGAACCGACCCGAACCGACCCGACCCGAAAAAACCGAGAACCGAATTTCATGAAAAACCGGAACCGAAACCGAACCGACGGGCCGTCGGGTCGGTTCGGTTTTCGTCGGTTCGGTTCGGTTTTGTCGGTCTACGTGTATTTTGACATGTTTTTTGTCGGTTTTGGGCCGAACCGGACCGAACCGAACCGACCCGAAACCGAATTTTATGAAAGACCGGAACCGAAACCGAACCGTAGCGGCCCGGTCGGTCGGTTCGGTTTTCGTGCTTGGTTCGGTCGGTTTCGTCGGTCCGGTTCGGCTTTTTGAAACCTTCGGGCTGCTCCAGCCCTACTCTACTACTACTTACAATCAGATACTTCTCAACTACTCAAATCAAAGACTTATCCACATCGCTTCGCCACACACATTGAAATTCTTTTTTTTGTGTGGCCATGCAAGCTTTATGAACTCTTGTTAGATAAAAGTCATGCTCTTGACCCTTAAGACAAACAACCATGATAGTTGCCCATGAGGAAAACCGGACTCTGGAGGAACAGACACGAACTTAGACAATTGTTGGCCTTGAGTTTTCATTAATGACCAAAACGAAACAAACTGACAGGAACTGTCGCTCGGTTTAGCAAAATATAAACAATAACAAACTCTATTCAAATCTATACGCAGGCATTTTTTACTCAGAGCAAACGCTTCGCATTCCGAATATCATACCTATTTGTTTTCTGACTCATGTTTCAAGAGCCATCTACCAAGAATTGGCCATGGCCGAACCGAAAGATAGACCCACGTTAATAGTTCTAATATCAAACACAAAATATTATTTAACAACTGGAAAAATGTGAAAGGAAAAGCCGAAATGACTTAGGTAGTAAATACCGTTGCCCAATGTAGGCGAATTGTTCAGACATGTTTAGATAAATTATTGATTTATGATATTAAGCTTTATGATAAATCGGATGGTGACGAACTGATGCGTTGTTCAAGCCACAAGTTTTAACCTGAAGTGTAACACCCACCAGGTGTGGAAGACTAAGAAAAACATTGATTCTTGTGAATTAAATTTAGTCAAACGTCTTGCAGCTATACAAAAGAGCTCATGCTTTTCACGATCCTTGGTTTTCTAACCCTTCAAACCAACATGAAGAATTGTTACGGACTACACATCCACATTTCACAGTTAGTTTGTCCGTCTAGCTAGCTGGGGCACAGCTGTACTCACATCACCAAGTTGGTTATTCCTTAAATACACTAAAAATAATAAATTGCGCGAGTGTAGTTAGCGATACCTACACTTGCAAAACTCTTTAAGTATGCCAATCAAAATTAGTAAAGCAGGATTTGTAGAGCCAATCCCAAGACACTCTCCAGAGTGGAGCGGCATCCGAATGTACGTGGAATGCATGATTTCATTGAGAACTAATATTACTAAACATGTTTATAAATTTAATAGTTATTAGTAATATATCATTTCGTAATCCTAATGGAAGATCATGTCGATTATATTAGCATCAGGTTTAAGATAACTGTGTTTGGGGTCACGAAACGGACCTACACTGTTGCCTCTTACTGAGAACTTCGATTAAAAAGTGAAAAGTAAACAAGAAATCGATGGGTGGGAGATTCTAGAAACCATTTGCTACATAAACACAATAATAAATCCAGGGCACAAGACCTGGGTGACTCAGTCTCGTCGAATGCGCCGGTTCTAGAATTCTTCTGAGCTTGTGTTCATTAAGAGTCTGATACACTCATTTGATACTTTTTGCAGAGCTTGTCCCACTCTTTATGAAGGTAAGAAAATCCTCGAACATATTCGATTTCTAATCGTGTGAATCGATACTGTCAATTATCAAATGCATTCAATTTTGGTTTCGTTAAAAAATTTGCAGCAAAGATGAGATGTTACTTACTTGTGTCTCTGGATGGTTTAATCTAAAAATTTTGCACGCACATTCATTCGCATCTACAACCCATTTCTACATATTAAGAGGGATAGCAAAGTGATTATTAAGCCATAAAAGTCAAGATAATAATTAAAGGTAGCACGCCATATCTTACTGTGGATAGATCTACACCGGATAGTTTTGTTCCAAAACACAATCCTGTTGAAATTCCACCAAACGTAAGGATGGGTACAATAGTACATATAGACACCACATTCAAAGAATAAATAAGTTTGAGCAGTGACTGCCCATTATGTTATTAGTTATGGATGCACCTGCATAACTTAAAAAAAGTTGCAGTGTATTTTTATGGCACAGGAATAAAAAAGATGCCCAAAAAGACTTATAATCGAAGCCCATAGCTGCATAAACAGGTTAGAAGTTATGAACTTGCCACTGCAAGGCAATTAAAAACTCGGGTTTGGTTTCAATACTAACTTAAATCCGGTATGCATTTTGTTACAATATATTGATGATACTTATCAAGATGCAGCAGTGCTCTTTATTTTGCAATTAAAGGCTAAATTTAAGAGGTTATTTTGCATTGAGTTTTGAAAGTGATTATTTGAGTATCGTATTGTCAAATCACAGATAATCAGTTTTAAATGTTCTGTCAAAGTGAAACTGAATCGTTATCAGACAATCAGTTCAAGAGTAGCTGCAATTTAACTATTAATGCTTATCCTATTCAGGCCTATTTTAATTAATAAATCCTTAAAACCACTACTATTCAAACACTCTTACAGTGATTATCTGATTTTTAGAACTTTAAACAGCATAAAGCATATCAAATAACATCTCACATAGCACGCTCTGTTACAGCCGATTATCTGATTTGAATATTCTATGTCACAAATTAAGATAATCACTTTCGGAACATAATGCCAAACGCCCCCTTAGACATCAAACAAATTCATAATAACCAATGAGACATTTAACAGATAACCAAACAAACCATTCCCTGATTGTCACTCCTAAAATGTAAGAGTAAGATGAATATCAGGTTTGATAATCATTGAAGATGATGCTGACCTTTTTCCCTGAGGTTGTTGGCTAACAATGACGTGCATGGTGGTAACACAATAGAGAACACAGGCTTGTACTTGGCAATCAACCTGAACATTTAATAATAGACCAGTTTAGGTGACATATTATGAATGTATTTGAATTATAAATTGGGTACATAAAACGTATAGTAACTTATAATCCCACGCACCTAATAGCTCTTCCAGATCAAGTGAATCACGAATGCTTTCACCTTGATTATTGCACACACCTATATATACTACAATAAGTTAATATCTACCAAATTGATCATATAAAAAATCTGTTATAAGATATTGAAATTTAGTACGCCGGATGAAGCAATAGATTCCATGCGTAGTTGTTTTAGGATCCTCAAGTGCTACATTGTACATTTACTCACCATTTAGTTGGGCTGATTATATCCTAAAACATATCGTGCATTCCTTGGCGGGGCAAGCAAAGGTTGTGTATCTGCATATCCCAGATATTTTATGAGTAAAGGTTGTGGACAACGCAAATGCAGTTTGAGTACATTGACTCTTTGAAGCTTTGATGGTATAAGCTTCATCAAACACCACACCATACCAATCAAATTTTTGGAAAATGTTGTTTTCCAATTGCTGAAAAAAATTACACAAATTATTGCTTTGTAGATACTAAAAAGTGTAAATGATGTAACTTTTGTATTACAGTAGCAAGATGCTTACGCTTTTATAAGATGCAGACAGAACACAATAAGTAGTCAGGATAACTATAGGTTGAGCTATCACTCTTGGATCATTGCTCCTTTCCACACCGTAATGAAAAAATGTGATATATTGTTCGGTTTAGAATGCGTTTTAAGCTCACCCTACTTTCCAATAAAAAACTATATTAGGAGTGAAAAAAGGCAGTGCGTTATTTATAATCTTATATTTCTAAAAGACCAACATTACATTGGCTAAGCAAAGCGCTTTACTACATTTCGATGTGCCCATAAGCTCTACAAATGCCCCAAACCAAGCACTCCTTTCGTTAACCACCACAAAAGTAGCCATCAACAAAATCGTACCTTTTGGTTTTGCTATTAAACACTGCATATAAATCTATTTTTATATATAACTGAAAAAGTAGGAGATTGCTTTTTTGCTATACATGACCTGAAAAGTTGTCGGTACCTTTTGGTTTTGCCTAATATTGCTGCAAACATAGTAGTTCTTCGGTCCTTCGTGACCCGACCATACTCTTCGTGTAAAAAAAAACCCTCTCAACTACCATTCAAAGCCTTCTACTACAGAGCATAAGAAATAGATGTGTTTTTTAAAATGTACCAATTATAATGTGACAATCCAGGCATATGAATTGCCTTTTTATAGATGAAGGATTAGGTTAAAATGATTTTCAAAATTTAAAAATTTAGGTGGATAACTAAGGAAACCATTTGAAAACTTTAATCATCCGCACAAATCATGGAATTCTGTTGTAGTATATTTATTTAGGGGCGATTTTTGGGGATTTTTTTAAAACCTTACCTACAATAAAAGTTGACAATATATTTGATAGTCTTACGATGAGATTTAATCTAAAAATATCATTAACACTAACATTAACATCTGCTACTTTAATTGTGAGGATCAAATTTAATATACAATGGATAAAAATGATATGTATAATGGATCAAATTGAATCAAATCAAAAGGAAATGATATGTATCAAAATCATGATTAACAATTTAACATAAATGGAATATTGCTACCTAAATATTATCAAGCATCATCTCTGGATGAACAAATACACAAAGGCTCGCATATCCATTCCAGTTCCACATCTTTGTTCTTTCGAATTGGTTGCAGAATTGAACCAAAAAATAATGACACCTAAATCATACAAAACAAATTCAAATTATATGAAATCTAAATTGACAAATATATAATGAATCAAAAGAACAATATCATGTTGGAAAACGTACACATTTGAAGATCAGATCTATCAGGCATCCTCGAAAAATTTTAAGGATAATTTGATAAGCACCACATGGACTGTGGAATATGATAATATACCGAAATAATGAATCTTTAAATCAACAATTTGAAAATAATTATACCATCATGACTTATTGTTTAGGCCGGACTGGAGAATGATTCGGATTTCTTTATAGATACCTTTTGATAATGAAATCGAAAAACCTGATTTATCATTATAGGATTTAATCGGTATGGATCTTGTTTTTTATTTGTGGTGTTATTGAATTGAGGTGGGATTGATTAGGTTTTGGTATGTGCTTATTCACATACCTTTTATTCACCATTTTCAGGCTATTTTAGACCAAAAACTAACGTTAAACGCCAAAGATATCGTGTTTTTGTGTTTGTGACTGTGCAGGTAAGGATATTGCAAAAACAACGTGAAAATCAACCAAAAAGCCTAAAACGAGCACGAGATGTGGAATAGAGTCTAAAGTCAAGCCAGAGATGAAATTTACTTAAGAAAAGCCCGTGACGACGAATTTATTCCTTAAAGGCTCATGAAAATGAAAGAGACACTTAATCGAAGATCAAAGATGATTATCACGATAAGCTTCCCAAATTCGAGCAAGTGATCACTTTTACATCATTGAAGACTTTTAGAGAGCACGTCAACACGCTACCTCAAGTTACAAGGGCTTAAGTTTAATTCTTAGAAAGTTTAGTAGCTTTGTAATAGAAGTTTATGTGTAGTTTTCATGAACGAAAAAAGTCTAGGGGGCAAAGTGTACACGACGTAAACAAGGAAGCCTCCTTGGCTCCTTTAAATAGAACCCCCTAGCTTCATTTTGGGTGGGTTAGTCTTAGTTTTAATTTTGTCTTAGTGTAAGTTTTATTTTATGCAAGTTCCTTATTCATGTCTTAAATCTTTTCTTTAGCTTATTTACACTACTTTCCAATCTTTTTCTTTAATCTCTTTACATCTTTTTGAGCTTATTTACGTGTCACCTTAATCTTTCTCAAAAGCTTTTATAAGTCTTACCACCTTTGCATGTTACTTTGTATTCGTTTGGTTTGTAGAATGAGTTAGGGCTTGTTTCAAATTCGTTAGCTTTTATATAAGCTTTTTGGTGATTAAATTTAGTCTTTTTATTAAGTTTTCATTAGTATCTATTAGATTTAATCTTTAGTTTTTCGTTACATAAGGTTCCAGCCTCTAAATTTGTATTTTGCGAGTATCAAAATTAGGTATTTGCGAGTATGTCTTTAGGGTTTTGCGAGTAGCAGGACAATAATTTTCTGTCTTAGCGAGTATCACTTAGGTATTAGCGAGTATGGACAAGTTTCTTGCGAGTATGGTTGTTTTTGGTTCTTGCGAGTATGGTTGTTCCATTTAGCGAGTATGAACTTTTAATCCTAGCGAGTATCATTCACAAAATAGCGAGTATGCTATCTTTGGATTGCGAGTATCATCTTGGCATCCTTTATTTTGCGAGTTTGGTTTTCAACTTGTGTCTAGCGAGTATGGATTCAAGGTCTTGCGAGTATGAGTTGTTTGTTTGCGAGTAAGGAGTCTTTTGATTAATAGCGAGTATCAAAATTTCATTAGCTAGTATCATTTTTCATAAATTGCGAGTATGGGATTTATTAGTTCTTGCGAGTATGGGGTTACTTTCTTTTGCGAGTATGGTAGCTTAGTTGTGTGAGTTTCATTTTTAGTTCGTTAGTTTCTTTTGTGTCGAGTTTCGTTTATCTTATAAGCCGGGCTAGGCTTTTATTTACCTCATCGTTTCAACGAGTGAGGTCTTGTTTTAATTACTCCTAAACAAAAACTCCGTCAAAATTTCTAAAACCTTTTTAGTTTATTTCACTTAGTTTAACTTCTTTTCTTATTAGTTTAAGTTTAGCACGTTATATCTTTAAACTTTACTTTAGTTTAATTTTTCTTTTCATTAATTAAAATCAAAACACCAAAAACATTTTCCTTTTTACTTTCTTTTATATCTTAAAGTTTTAATTTCATTTCTCTTTTGTTTAGTCTAGACGTATGTTTTCTTTTCTTGTTAAACTTATTTCTTTTTCTCTCGTTCTTTATTTCATTTAAGTTTCAAACAAGTTTTCGTAGTATAAACTAAAACCAAATCTCATCTTTCAAACTTATTCATCTCACATAACTCACGACTCGAGTGACAAGATCAATTTCAACCCTCGTTGGGACAACGATCTGTGGTTTACAAGCTTGCTTGCTAGATTACGACAATCAGGGTTTATGCTTGAAAAGGGATGATTGAGAGAAGTGTGTGTTTTTTTTGTTGGAGGGGTTGCAGCAAATAAGAGTATCAAAAGGTATTCCGCTCATTTTTTTGTTGTTTGACTTTTTGAGACGTGGCATCAATGAGAACCGTTGGATAGTGGAAAATGCCACGTGGCAAATTTAGAAGATTTTTGGAGAGGAGATTGGTCAAGAAAACGTTGTTTTATATAGATAGTAGATTTATCTAGACACTGCTAGACGAGTAGACGGTGAAATGGCCAAAAAGTTATATACTTTATAATTTTACCTAATATATATATATAGTATTTCATTCATATTTAATCACTAAACAATAATTTGGTATACATTCTTTTACAATGTTGGAATATTTGTAAGCTTATACATGTATTATTAGTAATTTACTTGATATATTTGTTTTGATTTTTGTTCTCAAGACGTGTCACTAATTTTATTAAAAAGTTTATATTGTAAAATCTTTGACGATTTATTGATATAAAATAAAACATCTACGTACTCGCTAAGAAATGTATATTTTTAAAAGCCGTTGTATAATGTAGGTTTCAAAATACTTAGATTTTACAAAGCCGCTGCAATCTGCAGCCAAAATTGTACTCGTTTAAACTATTGTTGAATGTTGAATTTTCAACAAAGGAAAATAATATGCCCTCCTCCATCAAACATGCCTCAATTAATATGCCCTCTATATTTGTTAATTCGCTGACACTAACAGGAAGTAGTAAAACCCTAAAAATCATTCCAGATTAATAGAAAATGAAAATAAAACATTTACTCATGTCAAGCTTGTCGCACACCGGGATTTATAGTCAATGTCGCTACTCGCTACGACTTTCCGTCATTTCCGACCACTCATATAACCCTTTCATAACTTATAAACCAAACAAAAAGTAGCATATTGATAATTAAATAGTAGTTATAAAGTTATTACTTATTTTACACATAATACAATTATAAATGCGTAGTTTTCTTTTATATCATCATCATGAAATTTTTAGAATATCATCAATAATTTATTGTCATGAAGAATGTATAACCAGAAAACATTTGATCGCGGGAAAATTTAGCTACACGGATACCAAACGTCGCAACATGCGAATACCTGACTAGTTTTAATAATATTCAAACGTATTTAAGTAATTTACTCGTGCTAAAATTTCAACAATTAAACAATGATTTATACGTAGTATTGACAAAAATGGAACATCCTATGTAATTTCCACCAACAAAACTTCCAAGTTCCAACCCTACTTTCAAACAAAGAAAATATAAAACAAAACTTTGACATTACAAAACCAAAAGATGAAGTAAAAGTAGAATGTAAAATCATTTAAAAATTAAAATTTCCAAAAGTACTTGCTTTCATAAGTTTGGTAGGAAAATAGACTCCAAAATTCAACGAGTAAAAACTACTCCTTCCGTCCAAAAATTATAAATTCTGGTTAACTTTTTCGGAATTTATTTTTCGGTCTTTATTTTCATGATATAAGATCATTTGAGGACCAGATATCTTTTACATACCAAGGGACTAATCTTCACTATTCATCTTTCATCCATCTTTATTTGATCTAATAGATGAGATTAATCCCAAAAATTTAAAAAACCCACTTTCATCATCTTTTTTCAAATATTAATATCTTTCAAACCGTTAATCGTTAAGCGAAAAAAAATATACCGTTACGACGAGCATTTAATTATCTTTCTATAGATACGCATTGTGATATACTTTCGACAAAAAAAATTTCGTTTTTTTCACGTTTTTTTTCGTGGCCGAAAAAATCACATATGATATATCATATATGATATTACATATCATATATGATATGCAATATCATATATGATATGATATGCAATATCATATATGATATGTAATATCATATATGATATATCACATATGATATTTTTCGGCCACGAAAAAAAACGTGAAAAAAACGAAAAAAATTTTTATGTCGAAAGTATATCACAATGCATATCTATAGAAAGATAATTAAATGCTCATCGCGATGGTATAATTATTTTCGCTTAACGATTAACGGTTTAAGAGATAATTAAATTATAAAAAACGGGTGAAATATTAAATGCTTTTAATCTCAACCATTGATTTCTTTTTAGATGGATGGTGAGGATGAGTCCCTTGGTATGTGAGGAATGTTCGGTTTTTTAAATAACTCAACTCTATTTTCATTGGTATAATTTTTATCGAGTATTGTATAACATAAACAAAAATATTTGAAGTCACATTTGAGAAAAAAAGACCGAAAAAATCAAACAGAGACTATAATTTTGAGGCGGAGGGAATATTATATATCTTTTGTGTCACTCCATTTGATGTCGTCCATGGAGATAATCTTGTTGAAACTAGTTATGGTGGAGATAATAGGACAGTTGGAGTATCTAATGATAGTAAAAGTTGTGGAAACGGTTGAAACCGCAGAGGGGGTGAATACGTTTCCGTTTCAAATTAAAAACTTTTGTACCAAATATAGTATAAACCATTGTGTTTGCTAATCTCGACGCGAGGATGCATTTAACGCATTACGGCATGTAAGGCCAACTCTTTAATATCCCATAAGATTCCGCAAGACAAATGGTTTATAATAAATTAAGTTTCACCATTATTAGTCCAGTTTATTTTTCTTTCTAAAAACATCCTTATGACAAATTGCCAATCAAGTTTGACATAATATGAAAAGTGTCAACACGAACACAATCAACAATATAAATCAAGAATAGAAGTAAAACGATAAGTAAAAAGGATACGCAAACCGACACGAGGATTTATAGTGGTTCGGTCACAACGCCTCCTTCCTTACCCTACTCCACTCCCCGAGTACCCAACTCGAGAGTTACTTCACTAGATCAACAAACTCCATTCTCGGCGGAGAAACCTTACACAACGTAGCTTACACTTTATCCGGTACAAAGCTAGATACCGGGTCCTTAACACGGCGGACCAAACCAACACAACATCGCCTACACTTTTTCCGGTACAAGGCTAGATACCGGATCCTTAACACGGCGGACCAAACCAACACTACGTCGCCTACACTTTATCCGGTACAAGGATATATATCGAGTCCTTACACGGCGGACCAAACCAACACAACACATCATGAGAGACTAACACCCTACTACATCAATCTACACAACACATCTATGACACCCGTTATGTTTTGTGGCCCAACATAACAAAGCTTGTGTTTCATGGTATAAACACATAAACCAACTAATCTAGTTAGAGATGCAAGAAAATGATACAAGAGAAGATCCAAGACAATGTGTCTAATGGATATGAATGCCTAATCTAAATAAACTTCAATTAGTAGAAAGTCTTTAATGAAGATCACAAGTTCCCTAAGCTTGTTGTGATAGATCTTGTTAGGAATTATATTTGAGTTGATATTGACAAAATATGAAAGATGAAGGACTTATGATGACAAAGTGAAGAATGCAAAAGACAAGGGACTTGCTTTACAAAGAAGTTATTTCAATATAGTCCTTTGTAGTATTTTGTAACCCTAATTCTCTATTATATAAAGAGAATACAGGGAATTGGTTTTAATATGTATTCCACAATGTAATATTACAGGAAAAGTGTGTGTGTGTCTAGGCGTCAAGTTCCTACAATGGACGCCTAGGATTTGTATTGTAGAGTAGAGATGATGACGAAGAACCTTGATAATAATAATGAATCTTTTGTTATTCCGCTGTGCATCTTGTGTTGATCATTATTATTGTATTTATTGTTTATCGTAGATCATGGTCTAAACAACCAGGAGTCCAAAACGGTCCTAGAACTTATATGATGGCGCGTGCATAAGTTCTATCAGATCTTCATGTATGTATGATGGTGGTGGATAAGGATCACTTCAGTAGATAAGGATGCAAGATCTTCAACCTTGCTTTGGAGGATCAATTCGGGAGTATGCTTACAACAATAATAAAAGTTAGAAGCATTATGATCATATGAGAAGAAGGTGTTCTACATGTTTTCCTACTGATCTAAATGTATTAGAAATGGTGGAGAGAAAGTGTGTCAAAGGTGTGAGAAAATGGTAAGAAATGGTTTGCTATTTATAGGCAAAAAGAAGAAGTTGTTTATTGTTCACCCGGTTCCCTTCTGAAAGGGATCTGGCTGCCTAAACGAAAGGGATCTACCAAAACCGCCGACGCGCCTCATTTATTTGGGTTATGGTCCATGGGTCAAGTGATGTCATGCATGATGTCAGACATCTTGGGTAATGGGTTGTGGACTTTGGGTCATGGGTCATGGGTTTTACCCATTGTGATGTCATGCATGATGTCAAAGACATTAATGCACATGGGTCATGGGTTTTGGGATATGGATAGTCCAACTCTTTTAACAAGTTAGTCCTAAAGAATATATTTTATGAAAATGTAAGTAATAAATATTACTTATAAGTGTTTAATAAAAATGGTTTTGGTTTTATGTAAACTATTTAACTAAACATGTTTGATGGTTAATTTGGTTTTTGATCATAACGCAACATAACAAACATGTACGAACCTGTGTTGTAGCATACAAGGACTTGAGGCATCAAGAGTTGTTGAAAGTATATTGAGGCAAAATATGATTACGAGTAACTTGTACATTTTACGTTATGTATTACAAGTTAAATGGTTTTGTCATCAATCAAAACAAACAAGACTGCATAGATTAGATATTATAATATTGCATTAACACAAGTCCTGGTGTAGTGCAATATTGGAACAGGAAAAGCTTGCCGTTGGTTTAGCTAACGTTGGTATCACTAGCAGTGAGGTGACTGATGAACGACGGGAGCATGAAATGGATAGTAACGGTGAATTCGAAGAAGATTTAGTGAATGATGGATGGTGGGAGAAGTGGTTAGTCTTGTTTTCATAATAATCTTCAATCGTGGGAATCTATCAAAACTTCTTCATTTCCCATAGCTCATTCATGAATTTAGCAAATGCAGGCTCATGTGGTATTTCTCCTTCTTCCAATTCATACCAATCACCACCGTCACTTTCGTCATCTTTCTGTTATTCATTCAATAATCATGTGATTTTAGCCATGCCCCATTCCTCTAAATCAGGAACAGCAGATTCATGTTGTTGTGGTTGAGTAAATGATGAAGGTGGTTGATCTTGTATTATTTGTTGAGGAGTTGATTTTTTTGGTGCAGAAGAGGATTCACCAAAATGTCTTTGCTTCTTCGCCTTCTCCCCCTCAGGATTACATCCTTCCGGGTCATCATGTGAACTGAAGAATATCCTCTCTGCATGTACTTGGTTCAGCACGTGTACTTTCAACTGATTTCTTCAAAGCTACAACTCCGGATCAACTTCCTGAAGTGATGGATCAGCAAGCATGTCAGCATACAAGATTTTTCTCTTTTCTTTGATCTCGCCGAACATTGTCACCAATATGATTTTTCACTAAGGATTCGAGCTGAGCTGGGACGTCTTGAGCTAGAAACCCTGAAATTACATCGGTTAAGCCTTTGATTTGATCTTTGATGATGAATTGAGTTGTCATAGAGTCCATGATCTGTTGCATTTAAGTTTCAGTGATTGTTCGACAAGTACGTGTTTGTTTTTTAGAAGATGTAGTTGGAGGTTTGGTTGTTGTAGGAGGTGGTTGAGATGATTTACAATCAACACCAACGACGACCTCGGGTTCCCGGTTCAACATTAACATTTGTTTTCTTACTCGATGATGGAGTAGGAACCTATAACTCTATGAAGAGTGGAACACTTTCGTGAACATCGAGTGAACTTGATGGCAAACTGGTTAAATCAGGTCCCCCCGGAGTGCTCTCAACAGGAGTTGGGATAAATCTCGGGGTCCCACCTTGGTCTGGTCCACCTATAGCGGTCATAGTGACCTCCGGTTTCTTAGCTATTGATCTCGTTTCAGCTTGTGAACGGCTCGGGTCAACAGAGTCCCTCCTCAGGTTCTCCTTGCAATGACTTCGCCTCGAGAGTTTAATCAAAACATTCCTGCATGCGCCTTAGGCAAGCCAAGGCCATGTTAGGCGCAGGGTTCTCGACAGTAAGATGGATAGCATCGTATGACGAAGTTGTTCTAGGGGAGCTAAGGGTTGTCTGCTTCTGCTCGTTTCTTGTTCTTCTCACAAAGGGTATTGTGTTCACGAACTTCGCCTTTTTATTTTCCAAATCTTCCCATATAAATGATGCATAGTGATGACATCAAATAAGTAATAATAATACGCATCATTTATCCAGTCTATATTGCTTCTTTTATACTATTTACATGAGAATTGTTGCTTAATTGTTCACTGTTGTAAATCTCAGTAATATTGGAGTAATCGAGGAAAGTTAAGGAAAATGACGTGTTTTGGAGCTTAAACGAAGAAATCAAAGAAGGTCCACTGTTCAGAAACCAGTACGCCGTATTCACTCTAGTGGATACGCCGTATTCAAGCCTTGAATTCACTAGACATCCATAACGGGAAAGCTGCCAATACGCCGTATTGAAAGGCAGTTAAAGCATTTTTCAGAATATTTTATTCGTGGAGCTGATGAGTGTGTAAATACTCATCATTTTTGTCTCATCTGAACTGCCAAAACATCCAAAAACACCCAAATATGCATCAAAATACTGAAAATATCCCAGGGTTGTGTTTTATATGTTTTAGATGCAAAATGTTTCAAAACAAATGAAAAACAAACAAAGTTTGCACAATTGGCAGTTTCAGTCCCTCAACTTTCAAAACTTGTCAAATCTAGTCCCTAAGCATTTATTTTGAAAGAAAAGTCAGCCAAAGTCCTTAGAAAATCACAAGTTGTCATAATTAGTCCTTTGATGAAAAATTTCAAAAGTTTACAAGTTTAGTCCCTGAACTTTGCAAAAGTGTCAAAAATAGCCCCTGGGATTAAAATCTTTTAGAAAATAGCAATTATGGTCCTTGTATTATGAAACTTTGGCAAAAATAATCCTTTGGTGAAAAGATTGGAGAAATTACAAGATTGGTCCCTGAAGTTTCAAGTTTGGCAGATTTAGTCCCTGAAGGTGTAATTTTGGAAATTCTCATTTATGGTCCTCACACTATTCAACCTTGGCAAATTACACCCTTGGAATACTATGGGAAAATTACAAGACCACACCCCTCTATTTTCAGAAAATTACACAATTGGTCCTTGTTATAAACTACAAACCAAACCGGACCTTGTATTTTCATAAACCCCAAACCCATAAATCCAAACCCAATTCAGTCCAAATACAAACACAACCCATTACCCCACCTTTTCCCTTGGCCCATGTTCCTCTGGCCCAAACCCTCCACCAGCCCAAACACCCCCCAGTTATAACTAATTCAAACCCCCCGTTCCCACCTCTCACCCTCCCCCACACCACTTGCTCTGCAACAACCATCACCTCACCTCTCCCACCATCCACCGCCCAAAACACTACCATTTCCTAACAAGACAACCATAATTAATGCTGCCACCCCTTGCTATATAATAAGAGCAAATTGCAGTTTTCTGTTTTGGCGCCAAAATCCACCAACGGCCAAGATTGATTCTCTTTGATCCAATGGTTAAGAAATTTGATGGGAAAGACTCAGAAGACCTCTTGGAACCCTAAATTGCAGCTATAAAAGAAAGAGAGAAGGAAGAAGACTGTGTGTAGTTTTTAGTTTTTATTTTCATGTCGAATTAGTTCAATTATCAAAATTAGTTGTAATTTCAAGCTTTCAAGTATTGTAGCAAGTGTTTTCAGTGTAATTCAAACTTATTTTAATAATCAATTTTAGTTCCTTTCCATAATTCAGTTTATGCAAATTTTCATTTTCCCAAATTTTCACAGTGAATGGTAATGAGAATTATTGTTGCTGTTATGGACTGTTAAGCTCATGTAAGTTCCAAGAAAGCTTCTAAAAGCTTTTAGATACCATAAAATACAGTCTAGGATCCAAAATAAAAAAATACAAAAAATATATATAAATTCAGTGAGAAAATAAAAAATTTATTGGAGATGATGAAGAAAGCTGGAGCATAGTGAATACTGGATGGCTATGGGTTAGAGGCTTTGTGGAAAGCCATTAGGTGTGTTCTTGGTCCTTGGTCACTGTGTTTTCAGCTGGATTGCATTTGTAAGCTTGTTTCCCATTTTATACTTGTTACTGTTGTAACACCCCCAACTCAAATACGGCAGCTATCATGCTGGGGGTATTACGCAAATAGAAACCAGACACATTTATAGCTAACGACCACAACACGGGACGTTTATAAATGTTGCAAAACATATCATTCGAATTACAAACCATTTAGAGTACAAGGACTCTTAAGTCAAAGTAGCAGCGGAAAAAGTAAATAGAGTTTGCAGCGGAAAATAAACAAAGTTTAGCAGCGGAAGTAACAAAAGACACAAAAGGTTTTACGAATGACATGCAAATAAAGATAGAAAGATAGTAAAGCTGCCTTGACAGAAATGCCTCTTCAGCCTTAGCCACTCCACTATGCCCCAAGTATCGAGCTCAAAGCAAATTATTAATATCATTAGTACCTGAAACACATGCTTAAAAAGTCAACACAAAGGTTGAGTGTAATCCATAGGTTTAAATAATAAGGTTGAGCACAAGGTTTTAATCATAAGATATGAGCAACATATGCAAATATCGGGTAATCAAGGTAACAACCAATGTATAGAGGCATCCCTGTGCATATAACATTGTTGATGATACTCCACTCGACCCCCTCTACCTTTTGATATAACCCACGCGCTATCAAACGCACCCTAACACCATTTCCAGTCAAGATTCATCCTCGAATCCACCACCACTTTTCTCCTTTCGTGTTTCTTGATAACCAAAGGTTGAAAGTGGGTTTATCTCGCCATTTTCGAGGCGTTTATGCCTCGGTTTGATCCTCAAATCCACGGGTTTCGAGGGTCTCATAATAATAACGAAAGATAACAAGTAAAAACGAGCTGATAATAGTGTTGGTATCATTGGTGTTTCGTGTTCGTGTTTGTGGGTTTTGATTTGTGTCTGTGGTCGACAGTAAGGGACGCCGTGAGTCCTAGACTCACGGCCTATGTTGGATTCTTGTTGTGTTCGTGGTTGTTTTCGGATCTGAGTATTGGTTTGTGATTAGGTTAGGAGTCGCGGATTTGTTTTGGATAATGGGTTTGGTTGTGAAGGGTGTTGTCGAGAGCTAAGGCCGAGACCACTAAGGTCTCGGCAATGGTTGTTGTTACTGTCGGGTGAGTTGATGTTATAGTTGTTGTTGTTGAGTTCTAGTTGTTGTTGTCGTTTGGGTTGTTTTGGCCGAGAGGTTAGAGCCGAGACCTCTAGGGTCTCGGCAAGTGGGATTGTAGTTGAGTTGTTGTGATTATGGTACCGTGAGGTAGTAGATGGAGATAGGTTAGTGGATGAGCCGTAGACGGCCACCGTATGTTGAAGTTGTGCTTGGGTTGCGGATATTGGTTAGGAGTATTAGCGATGCTTGTGATGACTTGAGCCGAGTCGAGTGTCATCGAGATTTTCTAGTCTCGTGTGACCCCGACGAGCTAAAATGGGCATAATATTGTTATTAGATTTGGACTATTTGATCAATGATAAAATGTGGACTCGAAGCGAGTGATAACCCGAACTAAATAATAACTATGCGATGTTAATAATTAGAATTTGGTATATATGTATATATGATTAACTTTTAAATATTGATAACGGATAATAAACGTTATTCGATATTTACAAGTTAACACTAATGAATATTAGAAAAGGTTACGAACGTTATATATCGCTTTCAAGTTATTAGAAAATATTAATTAACGTTAAAGACGTTCGTTAATATTTCTGAGTTAATATGAAATCGTTAAATAATGATAATAACATTAACTAATGTTTATTTGAGATTTCGAATGGAATAACGGGTAAATATTATTACGGATGGGTT
>LBNU01033540.1:64037-85449 GCA_014162995.1 Artemisia annua
TTTTTTTTATAAAAACCGTCACTTTTCATAGAAAACCTTGGAAATTACATGAAATTGGAGGGGAGTCTAGACACAATCTGTGCTCCCACTCCTTTTTGAATGCAAAAGCTAACTCTATAAAAAATAAAAACACCACTCTTAGTACTATCAGAGTGGTTGCAAGCAATAGACTTGATGCGAGAAAGTGTATTCATAACCTCCACCTCAAGTTCCCCGAACGTAGAAAAAGCAAAAGGGACGAACTTGTATCCATTGTCTTCACACTTGGACGCATACTTCTTCCTTTTCTTTTCCACCGCATTACTCAAGGCTACCCCAGGGGCCCATGAAGTCAGCCCAGTCCCAGCAAACGGGGAGACCCCAGTCACATCCAGACATGCATCCTTACCTTGGAGCCAATTGAATAATAGCAAATCTGCATGTCGTAAATATCTCCCTTCCTCTGAAAGAAACCCCATTGGAGCCTCCTTACGTACCATAATCCCAACCTTCGAACATATATCAACAAGAATATCACGCACCAGATTATGCCTGAACTTCACACCCACTTCACTAGAACAGTGAACTGCATAATCTCCCCATTGGTCCATACGATGCACATTGCAACCCGGGCATAAGCTACCTTCAGAGAACATAGGTATAGCAAGCCTGTAACACAACACAGAACGAAATTGTTATTATTATTATTATTATTATTGTTATTATTATTATTATTATTAATGTTTTGTTGAATTACCATACGTTTCGTGCAAACACAATGATAAATTTAATCAATTACAATTACAACACATCACAATTCTAACTCATATCAATTCATTGAATTGCAATTCATTCCACAGATAACAAATATTTTAAAAACATTCTGCGAAGCAAACGCACCCTTAGTCATCATCCTAATATATGAAGACTTTTTTATTTAACTTTTTTTTCTCACCATCATAAGGCCAATCATGATAAACCCAGACTGGATCAAACCGAGAAACTGGGCTGGACCGGACCGACCCAATTTAATCGAACATATTTCAGTCCGGTCATCAGTTAACCATTTCTTTCATATTCGGTCATCGGTCCGGTTCGACCTTACTTACATCCGGCTATTATACTTTGTTAGATCGGGCCAAACTGACGAACCGGACCGACTCAAACCTGGACCAAAAATTTTGGTCCGGTTTAGTTTTAGCCGTTCCTGTTCGGTTTTCAAACCGTACTCAGCCCATTATCTTCACTTTTTTTTATTTTAAACATGATTACGCAACATAAAACTATCAAATACAACAACACAGAAAAGAAAAACAAAGATATTTTGGCTAAAAATAAAAATAACGAAATCATAAAGGACCAATTTATTAACTAATAACTAATCTCCCAAACATACGCCTACAATCCACACTGTTCATCTTTTGGATCTGTAAAACAAAAAAAATAATTCAAAATTCAAAATAAAAATAAAAGAAATAAAATTGATTATACTAATCAGTTAAATAAATAGATAATAAAATTCAAATAATTCAAAGGGTAAATTGCAAATCTAGTCACTAAAATTGTCCAAATGCGCAAAAAATACACCGAGAGAAAAAGTTGTGCAAAAACGACATTAATGTTTCATTTTTTTTGCAAAATAGCCACCGAGACCTAACTTTTGTTATTTTTCTCGTTAAATGCCACGTCATTGAGGGTATTATTTTCTTTTTACTGTTCATATTTATTAAATTGCCGCCATAGTCACCACTGTGTTGTGATATCAATGCGACATGACCTCAATAGCTAAATTTGCAAAGTAACTTCACATGGTTACACCCATAAACCCCCTACAACCCACAGCCTCTAAACCACGACTCGACAACCTAAAAAAACAAGGTATTTGAAAATGCAATCATTACCACCACAGTCACCAAACACCGCAATAATCACCACCACCATAACCACAACCACCACCACCAACATACACCAAGAAACATCAACTTTGATCACCACCACCAAGAAACAACTCCCACAACAACGTCCATGTCCATATTGTCATTCACAAGACACAAAATTCTGTTACTACAACAACTAAACCACTTCATAGCCTCGTCACTTTTGCAAAAGATGCCGTAGACACTGGAATCATGATGGCGTTCTCCGTAACATCCCTGTTGGGGGTGGTACTCGAAAAAACACTAAAAGACAAAAACTCATGAACTCCACCACCACTTCGGGTTATGTTACCATTTTGTTCCGCTGGAGTACCAGAGCCTGGTGCCGCCTCAACCTGTAGATGCTGCCGAAAATGTGATGGGTCCGTTTGAAGGTAATGGGTTTGTGTCGTCGCTGTTGGAGGGTGCTGGGTTTGGGGATGGTGTTTGGCCATTTTGTGGCAGTTAATCTAGTTTCTTAGTTTAATGTTTGTCTTTTGTTTGTAGTGGTTTATGTAACCAATATTTTGGTGAATGGCTAACAGTATGGTTGTAAATTTAACTTATCTTTTGGCTACTAGTTATCTTTTTGTAGTACCATAATTGCCCAAATTGACAATCCTATTTGACTTTTGCAAATTATTATACATGCACAGTTGCACATAATTACCCAGAATTGCCCAAATTGACAATCATGTTTGACTTTTGCACATGATTGTACATGCACCAAATTACCCAGAATTGCCCAAATTGACAATCTTGTTTGACTTTTGCAAATGAATATACATGCACACAATTACCCAAAATTGCCTAGTTTATTGGTTTCCATTAGATTAGAGAAAAGGTTATGCAAGCACTTACCCTAGTAAATTATTACACAACCGGTAGATAAATTTTAGAACAACTAGATACTGTTATAATCTTCCACTACAACACCATAGCAGAAGTATAACAGATTATTGACGTGAACATAAAAGCATAAGCATTATTTAGCATCATCCTTAGTTTTCTTGTCAGCCATCAGTCTTCTCCTCTTGAATGATCTTCCTTGTTCTTCAAACTTTTCCTCTGCAAGCGCTCCATCTTGCCCAACTCCATTTTTCGCAAGCACTTCATCTGGCTCATCTCCCTGTTTAGCAACCACTTTATCTGTAATCACATCTCCATCAACAACTAAGATAAATCCCTCCTCTCCAACTACTTCAACACACAGATCATCTGGAATCACAGCCCCATCACAAACTATTTGTTCACCATCATCACCATCAACATCCTCTATTGCAAACATTTCTTCAGCATCGACCACAAGTAGAACCACACTGAAATTAATTGGTTCAGGAAAAATAGCATACATCTCTGTTACTTCTTCAGCTGCAACTACGACATCAAGTTCATCCAATGCTTGATCAATCTCAGCAAACATGTCACTAATCTCTTCAGGCTCTTCGGGAACATCAACTAAATGGTATGAATCATCTTGACATTCAACATCTATTATTTGATACACCTCTTCATCACTAATCCAAGTGTGAAGATCTCCTTCTTTTCCACTAATAGTAACACCATCACTTATGTCATCATAATCCGCATCATCAAAATCGAGCACATCTGTAGACTCTAGGGAATCCTCACTTGAATCGTCCACCATAAACTCTTGGTCAATCTCTTCCAATAACCTTCTGAATTGAAACTCATCACCCAGCCTTTTTGTATGATTTGCAACCATTTTTTCTACACAAAATGTATGTGGGAACTCATTGTCAGAATCAGTATCATAAACAGGTCCAGCCTTCTCAGGTTGGCTTGTCTTATGCCACTCTAACAATAGTAATTTTCCACTGTTTCTAGTCTCACCATCAAGATCCTTTCCAACGACATCATTGACAGGTCAAGCCTTCCCATGTTGGCTTGTCTTATGCCACTCTAACAATGGTAATTTCCCACCGTTTCTAGCCTCACCATCAAGATCCTTTCCAACAACATCATTGACACCATGATCCACAATTTCTTCTATCACCACACCCTTGCCCTTACTCATCATTTGCTCCATCATCTGACACTCTACCAATGAAACACTGGTTTCAATATACAACTCCAATTCTCTAAATCTGGGAATATACTCCACAAGTCTCTTCGCATCTTTGTCAGACATTAGTGGTAGCAAACCATCATCCAATGACTCCCCAAGTATCCTAAAGTGAGTAAACACAAGGGTACGATTCGTGTAACCTAAATCCTCTAACATTTCTTAAGTCCATGGAGAAAATGTCACAGTGAACTCCGTCAAACCATTATGTATCTCCAAAGAGACATCTTCTTCATGGTGGTGAGATAAATTCACCACTGTGATGGATTTGCAAAGTAAACATGGTTTCATTCAAATCTGTGCAACACATAAAACATCAATAACTTTCAAAAACAATAACAAGTTTAAATGGAAAACACGAAAATGGAACAGAGTATGCTTACCATAAAGGATTCATAAATCAGGGATCGGAGTACTGTATGCGCGATTTTTGCCAAAAACTTAACCATTCTCAAGATCTTTACTTGTGAAATTAATGTTCATGGAAGAAATTGAAACACAGATATAAACTATTGCTTTAAAAGACTAAATTTATAAAATAAAACACTGGCAATTGAGCTGATTGGCGGGAAAGGGAGTAAAAAGACAATAATACCCTCAATGACGTGGCATTTAACGAGGAAAATAACGAAAGTTAGCTCTCGGTGGCTGTTTTGCAAAAAAAAAAAAAATGAAACAATAATGTCGTTTTTGCACAACTTTTTCTCTTGGTGTATTTTTTGCGCATTTGAACAACTTTAGTGACTAAAATTTGCAATTTACCCTAATTCAAAATTCAGAAAAGAAAACTAAGATATTTTGGCTACAAATAAAAATAACGAAATCAAAAAGGACCAATTTGTAAAATAATAACTAAAACTCCCAAACATACGCCTACAATATACTGTTCATCTTTTCGATCGGTAAAAAAAATAAAATAAAAAAATAATGATAATTCAAAATTCAAAAAATAAAAATTGATTATCATAACCAGTTAAATAAATAAATAGGATAACATGGGGGTGATGTCACTATTTTGGAGTGTAATTCGTCAATTAGCACAAATCGAACTAATGGTAATTATCGATCATTTCCCCTCTTTTTATTNTAAAAATAAAAAATAATGATAATTCAAAAAATAAAAATAAAAATTGATTATCATAACCAGTTAAATTGATAAGAACAGCTTACCAAATGGATCCCTCACACACACATAAATGATAAACCTGGCTAGTTGTCTACTTAGCTCAGGGAATATTTCATTGATTAGAAAAAACGGATGAAATCAGTACAAGGAATGTGGTATCTTTTATAGATAAGATCCACCAATAGAAGGGGCCAATGCCAAAAGGACATGTGTCCATGTGGTCCCCAAATCTATTTCTTATTTAAACATTAAAATAAACTACTAAATAATAAAATTGCTCCATAACAACTGCTACTTCCTTGGAGAACATCCTTGTCCTCAAGGATGGTAGCTGGCCCATACATCAAACTCAGGATATTGCAACTGCAGTTTATGGACTTCTTCCCATGTGCTGTCTTCAACATCTGTATTTGACCACTGCACTAACACTTCTGAAATTGCTGAGTTCCTTTTCTTTACCATTCTTTTGTCCAAGATCTTCAATGGAAATAACTGGAATTCCCCTGCTTCAGTTACTAAAGGGAGAGAGTTGTGAACTTGATGCAACCCGATCTTCTTTTTAAGCAGAGAGACATGGAACACGTTATGGATTTTGGATTCAGGTGGAAGATTTAGTTTGTAAGCCACTGCCCCTACTTTTTGTAGGACTTGAAATGGACCAAAGTATTTAGCGGCCAGTTTATGAAATGCTCTTTTGTTGACGGAATGTTGCCTGTAGGGTTGGAGTTTAAGGTAAACCATTTCACCCACTTGAAACTCCCTTTCACTCCTATGTTTATCGGCTTGGACTTTCATTCTACTCTGAGCTTTGTGCAGGTTATCCTTTAGTAATTGTAAGTGAACTTCTCTATCTCTGAGAAGTGCATCAATGGCCTGATTTGGTGAGTCTTTAGGATGGTAGTGTATGTAGGATGGTGGAGTCTGACCAAATAGTGCTTGGTAAGGAGACATTTGCAGACTTGAGTGATGTGATGTATTGTACCAATACTGAGCTAATGGTAACCATTTTGACCAACCAGTAGGTGTTTCACCAGAAAAACATCTAAGGTAAGTTTCCACACACCTATTTAGTACTTCAGTTTGCCCATCCGACTGTGGGTGGTAAGCAGTTGAATAGGCCAAGTTTGTCTTGTGGGCTTTAAACAATTCTTTCCAGAAGTTACTTAGAAAAATGGGATCCCTGTCAGATATGATCTTTTCAGGCATTCCATATAGTTTTGTTATATGTTGTAAGAACAAGGACGCTACATCAGCCGCCTTGTAAGGGTGTTTGAGAGGTATGAAATGGCCAAACTTACTTAATTTGTCAACCACCACCAAAATAGTAGTGTAACCTTCAGATTTTGGAAGTCCATCAATGAAATCCATTGAAATGATTGACCAAAATCTGTTGGGCACTTCAATAGGTTGTAGCAATCCTGGGGAAGCGGAAGTATCATATTTGTTTTGTTGGCAGGTGGCACACTCCCTCACCACATTTCTGACCTGAGCTTGTAACCCTTTCCAATACACGGCCCTAATGATTCTTTGTGTTGTAGCATGAATGCCTGAATGTCCCCCCATAGCACTTGCATGAAAGAATTCAATTAGAGCGGTTCTCAACTCATCATCCTCTCCAACAACCAATCGTCCATTTCTAAGCAACAACCCATCTTCTAGTGTGTATTTTGGGTATAAATTCGGGTGTTCTTTTATTACATCAATAAGGCCTTGAAGTTTACCATCCACTGCTACACTTAGCTTGATCTTGTCTTTCCAACTAGAGAATAAGCTAGAAATTGCTAGGCAAGAGACCATGGAAGGTGCCACTGGTTTTCTGGATAAAGCATATGCTACGATGTTTTCACTTCCCCTCTGGTACATCACTGTATATTGTAGACCCATCAGCTTACTAAGCCATTTTTGTAAAGTGGGATTGCATTCTTTCTGCTCCAGGATGTGTTTCAGAGACTGGTGATCAGTCTTGATAACAAACGGTTTGCCTAGAAGATAACCTTTCCATCTTTGTATAGCTGCTACAATCGCCATAAGTTCCTTCTCATAAGTAGCTAGTTGTAGATGCCTAGGACCTAAAGCCTTACTGAAATAAGCTATAGGGTGTTTGTTTTGTAACAACACAGCACCTAAACCAGCTCCGNTGGTTGTTAGTAGGTTGTAGTACTGCTCGTGCTACCAGATTTGCCACCCCTCTTGCTTCGGGTTCGGACAATAGATGCTGGTTCGTCTTCTTTTTAATTAAAGCCAACTCTCCCAGCCTTGAATGCTTTATCATAGATTTTGAAGTTCTGAGTTCATAAGTAGCTAGTTGTAGATGCCTAGGACCTAAAGCCTTACTGAAATAAGCTATAGGGTGTTTGTTTTGTAACAACACAGCACCTAAACCAGCTCCGGATGCATCTGTCTCGATGACAAAAGTTTCATTGAAATTGGGTAGGCTGAGCACAGGGGTTTGGGAGACAGCTTTTTTCAGATTCTCAAAAGCCTCGGTAGCTACTTCACACCATTTAAACTCTCCTTTCTTTAATAAATCCGTCAAGGGCTTAGCAATTTTACCATAGTCTTTAACAAACCTTCTATAATACCCCGTCAACCCTAAGAATCCCCTCAGTTCTTTAATATTGCTTGGTGTTGGCCAGTTCACCATGTCTTGTATCTTCTTGGGATCAGCTTGAACCCCATGTCGGCTGATGACATGACCCAGATAGTCAACTTGTGTGCTACCAAAGGTACACTTGGACATTTTAGCAAACAATGTGTGTTTTCTGAGGGTTTGCAAGACTGCTTCGAGGTGTTGTAAGTGTTGCTGCCAATCTTGACTGTAAATCAAAATATCATCAAAAAACACTAAAACAAATTTCCTGAGAAATGGTTTGAACACCGAATTCATAAGGTTTTGGAATGTTGCAGGTGCATTGGATAACCCAAACGGCATGACCATAAACTCATATAGTCCATCATGGGTTCTGAAAGCTGTTTTCTCAATGTCGGCATCTCTCATTCTAATTTGGTGATACCCACTCCTAAGATCCAACTTTGAAAAGAAGCTACTCCCTTGAAGTTCATCAATAAGCTCTTCCACAATTGGAATAGGAAATTGATTTTTTATGGTAAGATTGTTCAATTTCCTATAATCTACACAAAACCTCCACGACCCATCTTTTTTCTTAACAAGGACCACAGGAGAGGCAAAAGCACTTTGACTAGGCCTTATTACACCATTATTGAGCATTTCTTTAACCAAGTCCTCGATTATAGTTTTTTGTAGAGAGCCATACCTGTAAGCCTTAAGGTTGATGGGGTTGCTCCCTTGTTGCAGCGTGATACCATGGTCCAACGCTCTCTTAGGTGGTAAATTAACTGGTTCTGCAAACACATCTGCATAAGTTTTCAGCAGCTGTTGCAAATCAAGACTCCATTGAGGTGGTGTTGCTGGTTGATCATTTGGTTGTAAGTTGATGGACCACAGTTGATTATAGCCTTTGGTTGGGCTGGTTAGGAGTGGTTGTCCTTCTCCCAGATTGTAATAACTATGGTCCTTTTTCATTCTGGTGTAGCCCTGTAACTTTACCACTTCTTCATTCCATGTAAACTCCATAAACATACTCTTGAAATTACACCTTATATCTCCCAGTGTAGACAACCATTGGATTCCTAGAACTACTCCATAACCACCGATTGGCATAGCTAAGAAATCTGATTTGAACTTTACTCCTTGGACTGTCCAAGAAACTTCTTTGCATATATACTGAACTGGAATTTTGAAACCATCAGCAACAGAAACCTCTATGACTTTTAGTGGACTCAACTTCAGCCCCAACCTTTTGGCTATGTGTAAGTCAATGAAGTTGTTAGTGCCCCCGCTATCAACTAACATCTCAATTGCTTGTTTTTTTATCCAGCCCTGTACCTGTAATGTGTTAGGCCCACCAGATCCTAGCAAAGCATGAATGGAAAGTGTTACCTCATCCATTGACCCTTCATGTGCTACTTCTTCAAATTCATTTTCCTCTCCTTCTTGCACTTCATAGGTATCTTCGGAAGACTCGGGACTAATCAACATAAACAGTTTGTTTGTTCCACACTTATGGCCAGGGGTGTACTTTTCATTGCAAAAGAAACATTGATTGTTTCTTCTTTTCTCGTCATATTCCCTTCTGGATAGTTGCCTCACATTATTTGTTTTGTATGGACTTGGAATTGTTTGTGAATTTGTGTTGAGTTGGTTAGTTACGGGTTTGTAAGACGGTCTGGTGTACGAGTGTGGTGTTGCTGATCTTCTGAAATTATTGTAAGTTTGATTTGGGGTGTTAATAGATGGCAAAAATTTAGGTGAAGGTAATGAGTTGGGTGCAGGGGAGTTTGCATGATGATAAAATGGAGTGTATTTGTTGTTTGGTGAGGTGGTGTTGTAAGTTGTGTTTGGGACAGTGTTTTTGTACATAGTGGTTGTTTCTGTTGCGGTAGTTTTGGGTGGTGGGAGTCCCCATAACGCATAATAAGCACCTTCTTGAATTTTTGCTAATTTCATAGCATGATTCAGTGATTTAGGATCAATTAACTGAATAGTGTGCAAAAACTCGTTTGGAAGTCCACCTAAATAAAGATCTAATAACACATCTGGTGGTACCACAACCTGATTTCTTAAAGCATTAAACTCAGAGTTGTATTCATCAATAGTACTAGAAAATTTTAAATTCTTCAATTCAATGAGAGGTTTTGAAATGATACCTTCAATAAAAAATTCTCTGAGATCTGCTAAGTATTTCTCCCAATCAACCCCAGTACCTCCTAAATCCCTTATATAAGCTTGATGCCATTGAAGAGCTCTCCCTTTAAGATGCATCCCCACCACTCTAACCTTCATATTACTGGGAGTTTCGTCCACCTCGAAGAACTGATTACACTTGTAAATCCAATCGTTGAAACCCTCACCATCAAAGGATGGAAACTCCAGCTTTGTCATCCGATTGATCAGTTTATACTCTGACGTCACCGGAGTTGACTGCTCACTTTCATTATCCCCGCCCAGCTTCAGATCTGAGGTATCCCCCACCAAAAAAGTACTCGATCCTTCCGAGCGTTTCTCTAGCTTCTTCCTCGCGTTGTAATCTGCCACTAGTAACTTCATTCCGTCAATTAGATCCGGAATGTGATCACAATTTGCTTGCATCTTCTTCGTTGATTCAGCTAACGACGTCACCGTCGCTGTTAATTTGATGAAGTTAGCGTCGTGTGTGTCCATCCGACTCGCTAATTCATTGTATTTCTCCATGATCCGTTGATTCGTGATACGTGTTGGCATACACGTGAGGTGCCGGACAACGGCTCTGATACCACTGATAAGAACAGCTTACCAAATGGATCCCTCACACACACATAAATGATAAACCTGGCTAGTTGTCTACTTAGCTCAGGGAATATTTCATTGATTAGAAAAAACGGATGAAATCGGTACAAGGAATGTGGTATCTTTTATAGATAAGATCCACAATAGAAGGGGCCAATGCCAAAAGGACATGTGTCCATGTGGTCCCCAAATCTATTTCTTATTTAAACATTAAAATAAACTACTAAATAATAAAATTGCTCCATAACATAAATAAATAAATAGGATAACATGGGGGTGATGTCACTATTTTGGAGTGTAATTCGTCAATTCGAACAAATGGTCATTATCGATCATTTCCCCTCTTTTTATTTTTAATTAAGAAAATTAGGGTTTCTAATTTTGATGTTGATATTGTGTTTTGTACATATCTTAGGGTTTGTTTGACTAGGTAGTTGTACATGATGCAGTGATAGCTGTACGTTGGTAGATATTTGTTTGGTTTATGTTATGAAGTGAATTGATGTGTTTACGTTTACGGTTAGTTTGATCGGAAAGTGGAGGTGAAATGAGTGTAGAAACGATGTTGTTTTCGAGTTTGTAGAAGGTAATACGAGTAGTAACTAAAAGGATCAGTGAGAGTTCTGGTTCTGTAGTGGTGGTGCTAGAAGTGAGTTTTATAGAAGCCGTAGTAGGTTTGAAAACTCTTGTTTTTGAGTTACAGAACCAACAAATTAGATTGAATATATGCCTGTTCGAGATTAGTTATTAACCAAGTTGTGTTCATGCTTTTAAAACCTCGAACGATCACATAGAATAAGCTTAGTTTTCTATCCAATGCCTGGGAGATTTGTTTATATGACTGGATGCAACTTTTCATTGCAGACGTGTAATAACTAACCAAGTTGTTTGCGCATACTAATTAGTTTATTATTCTAGTTTATCGGACACTTAAAGGCTAAATGTGGAATATCAGTTAAGGTTTTGTTGAGTGATAGGGACTTGGTAAGCTTAGTCTAGAGGTATTGAGTTTGAATCTTGCACTTGTATATTATCATGTGCATTTACAAGTTGTATGTTAATCGGTGGAAAACAAAAGTTTTACCACTTTGGCCTCGGGTGTGATAGAAGTAGTATTTGACTATATTGTTATTTTGGATTTTATTGTATGTAGGCTACTTAAAAGAAGGTTATAACAAGAGACGAGTGGGAGAAAAAGCTTAATGATGCCAAGATTCGAAAAGAATACATGAACAAGTTGGTTATGAATTTTCTTGTCACCGAGGGATATGTTGATGCGGCAGAGAAGTTCCGAAAGGAATCTGGCACAGAACGTATCCTTTTTCTCTAGTTGATGAGTTGTTATTAGTAATGTTAATGCGTCGATTTGAAATCTTTATATTTGAGTTTCCTTATGGATATATAGCAGAAATAGACCTAGCAACCATTACAGATCGTATGGCTGTTAAAAAGGCTGTACAGGATGGACACGTTGTAGATGCAATTGAAAAAGTTAATGATTTGAACCCTGAGGTTTGTTTTTTCTGTTACTTTGCGAATGTTAGTTTATTACTATTACTGCCTCTGTTCATATAGATTTGTATCTACCGTTATCAAGCTCAACTACGGAGTAATTGTTTTTTTGTTCTCGTCTTTACAAAATATTAAGGGGGTCTCAAATTCTTTTTTGGTCCACAAGCTTCCTTGTCTTCGTGAAAGTTTATTCTAGGCATCATACTACTTGCCTACTGATCTTAATGGAAAACTGGTTATGCTGATGTAACTTTGTCATCATCATTAAGGGGCTGTCTGTTGATGCTTATGTTTTGGGCATTGACTTATAATTCATAAGCAGCTTCTGGCTTATAAATAATAAGCTCATAAGCCTATGCTTAGTGTTTGAGTTAGATTATTATATTTAGTTTGGTAAAATGACCAAAAAGTACACAAACATCTAAAATTGAACTAGTAATTGTTATATGAGGCCTCAGGGTATAAGAGTCTTTTGCTATAAGTTCCCTTACATAAGCCACAATATTTGAGCTTATCAAAAGTTCAAAACCCCTTGGTATAACATCGTAAGCCTATCCATATAAGCTTACTCAGACACTTGATTGGGCTTATTTTAGTTATATAAGCTAATAAGCTCATAAGCCCCCTAAATAAGCTTAAACAAACACCCCCTAAGTTATATTCTATACTTTTGCTTGACAAGAATATTAACGTGGCAAATATTTCCATGCAGATTCTAGATACAAACCCCCAGCTATTTTTCCATCTGCAGCAGCAAAGGTTGATAGAATTGATTCGGGAGGGGCAGGTTGCACAGGCTCTGGAATTTGCCCAGGATGAACTCACTCCAAGGGGAGAAGAAAATGTAACTTCTTGTTTTCGTATATATTTTTAGTCTTTTAAAGTTGTCACAATCATGTCCTATGAAATTTGAAAATTAGTTTCAGATGGTTTAAGATAAAATGACCTATTTGTTTGCTGTCATCATCTAAGTTTATAACATCAGTTTTGATTCACTAGATATTTTTGCCTTCTTATATATATTTGATGGCAGAAACACTTTTCTAAACATCATATGCTGTACTCGTTTTTTTCCATCTAGTTTTACACTTTATATGCCTCGCTAGTCGCCACTCTAGTCACAGCTACTTAATTACTTATTGTGTTTTTACTTGCACAATTCATACCTTTTGACGTAGTTATCAAAAAGAATTTATCCAATTGAATGTTTTCATACCATTCGAAGTTGAAAGTAGCTCACTTGGCATTTATAGTCAAACTAAAACATCCGTCTTCTGGTTTCATAAGTATACATTTTTTAAAGAGCAACTAAATGTGATTATGTGACCAACCATCACATTTTGTCTGAATACATTATTAATGGCACAAAGATTTTATAAATGTTACGTGGTCATATACGAATAGCACTTTGTGTCCAGTTCATTAAATAGACTCCTACCCTTGCAGCCAAGCTTTCTAGAGGAGTTGGAGAGAACGGTTGCACTGCTGGCCTTTGAAGACGTGAAGAATAGTCCTGTTGGAGACCTTTTAGACTTATCACATCGTTCAAAAGTTGCAAGTGAGGTCAATCCAGCAATCCTACAAGCCAAAGCCATGAAAAAGGTTAGTTCCTATCCAACTATCCATACCTAGTTTGTGAATAAATCGCTTCTGCCATTTGAATTTAAAGTTTACACTTGCATTTTGTTGGCTCTTAGGATCTGATATGTGTTTCTTGTGTCACACATTAGTAGTTAGCAGTTAGGGATTAGCATTTAAAGTTCAAAACTCACTTGGTCGCCATGTTTAGAAGAGTTAGTTGAATACCACCTTAAGGACACCTTGACTCATATATAAAGGTCCACGAGAGATACCTTAGATAGCAAAAGGGCGGGTTTGGCAAAGGTTCGACACACATAATTGTTTATTGTGGATCAAAACTTGTTGGCATGAACGTTTTCTTTCCATTCTGAGATTTATAAATAATTGTTACTCGGTCTGTTTACAAGGACTACAGAACTGCTGTCAGGTGAACAACCAATTTATTTTAAAAAGCCCTACAGGAGGTTGTGAACTCTTTGAGCTGTGTCTCTGGGTATTTTTAAACCATTTGACCTGCTACCATATATCTATTTTTTTTTTTTTTTTTTTTTTTTTTTTAATCTTAACTCGTTTGACATGTTATCAATAAAAAGCAAGAGTCTCTTGATCAAAATTGACCATTCTCAAAAAAATTGGCTCAAAATTTCCACCTTTACAAGATACTGATCAAATTTGCGATACAGGTAGAATTTCTTAAATCTAAAAACATCTACTGTATATTTTTTCAACAAATTCAGCATTATGTTAAGCAACAATTAGGGATAAAGGGTAAGGAACATACTCAGTGATATAGAGATAAAAGCGTAAGCTCTAAAGAATCTAAGTTAGGAAAGTCAATGGTGCCGCTTAAAGCATTTTACTTTTTTTTATTTTTGTAAAAGAAGACATGATACGACTTTTTATAGTCAGCAGATTAAATTTGAGAATGGCATGAATTATAGGATCTTTTGAAGAAATTTGATTCATTTATACTGCAAATAGGATACTTTTGGGTTATATTGTTGCAAATTGATCCGGAGTATAATTAATCGTAGGTTTGCCATCAAGTCAATATTAGACATTTCTACTTGAAAGCTTGGTATAAGTTGTGTTTGAAGAAGATGCATAATTAAGCAACTTGTGAAATTTTGATGAGTCTTTTTGATACATGGACTCGGTCATTAGGATTTAGTACCCTTGATAATGACACAATTATTCTTCCAGAATTTACAAAATCACTGATTGGACACAAATGTATTTCCATGCTGACATGACATTAAGATTTATATCTGTCATCTCATTGTCACAATCAGTGTGTCAAATTTAATATGAGTGGGTTGGGTAATGCTTGAATGACCTGAAACTCTATATGTTCAGGTCAAATTGCTACGTTATCTGTTATTGTCGACTTGTTGAATGTTTGCACATGTGTCATAAATAACTGAAAAACAAAATTACATTGCCATGTCAATAACAAATGTATTTTTGGTCAACAATTATGTCAGATTTCTAGACAGGCATGAAGAGAGTGGCACCACTCACCAGTGCTTAGAAACCATATTGTTTGTTGAAATCGGAAAATTGTGTTCTGTTTTAATACAGGTTTATCTATGATAAAACTTTGGATTACTTATAACACTGACATGATGAAATGACTCACAGATCCGAAGCTCCCAAGTTTGTTAAGAATGCTTTTATGGGCTCAAAATCAGCTTGACGAAAAAGGCAGTTTATCCACGCATCACAGATCTTTTCACATCTGCTCTTGAAGATCCGTCTGTTTAACTGAATTTGATTCGATTACATGTGAATTCCAGGTACGAATTAGCAAATCAAAAGCATGTGAAACAGAAACTGGGTGTTAGTGTTTGGGTTATAAAATGTTTTCATGATGTGTTGCAATCTGGATAATGTTTTCGTTGGAATTACAATTCTTAGTGCTCTGTGTTTTAGAATGAAAGTTACAAAAATCTCTTGTTGAATAATGGCTTCAGAGTTTCAGTAGTTAACTTCCTGATATCTTGTATCTAGTGTTTTGTAAAGCTAGCAATGTTAGCTGCTCATGCAGTCGAGCTGATTGGGTAATAAGTCAAAGTGTATAATTTTCAGTGTGCGTTATTGGGACTGCCTGTGAAAATCTTACTATCGATTGTTTTTAGTCCCTTAAATACTCCGCACATAAGTAATGAATGGTATTACAATGGAGAGTGTAATTGTAAAAAGTCATCTTAAACGTTAAGAAGCTACCCCCATCAATTTTTATTTTTACGGTAATCTTTTTTATTTTTATTTTCGAGAAAACCAAGTTTCCCACCAAAAGTTTTAACTGTGATAGCATCCTTTTGGGGGGTGCGGTTGTGAGGTGACAAGGAAGAGAGACGCATGTCGTTTTCTTAAAGGTCTTGGGCTTTTTATAATAACCCTCTCCAAATAAATCAATTAGTTAGTTTGGTCATGCATTCAAAATTTTGAAATACATTTTGTCCTTCGACCCTCTTTGATAAGTTTCCACTTATGTTATATATTTACATCGATGCATTTGGCATATTATCGATACAAGAATACAAAAGAGGATACCATATTTCTGACAAATAGTGAAATATATTTTGAAAAGCAAATAAGCTCAATTTTTGTGGCTTATGAGCTTATCAACTTGATCTTGTGATCTTTAATATGTATAAGCTCAGGTTGATAAGCTCAAAAGCCATAAAAAATTTGCTTACTGACTTTTCAAATTACATAAGCTAATAAGCCCAACATAACACAAACCCCTAAATCATCCAAGCTCATATTTCCATTCAAATTTATAGTTTCATCTATATCTCAATAGAAGTACATGTACTTCATTCAGCACCAAAGAGTAGTAAATGTACCCCACTGAAGGGCTCTCAGCAAACAATAAGAGCAATTAGAGTTCATGATATCTAGTAGACTATTCGGGAGCTGTTAGAAAATGATTTAAGAGCATAACAGGAAGAGAGAGTAGCAAACTTAACTTCAAATTGCATAATATTAAGCATAAATATGATAACTTGAATACAAATGACTGTTACACGAAAAAGGATCTTTTACAGTCCCTTCTTTTTTTCTGTTTTCTACAAATCTAGTATCCAAACAGCATAGCAACACAGCTAAAACAAGAGCTTTAAGGATACGTCAAACCTCAAGGTGCTTGTTTGGTGGAATGGCCTGAATCTTGGCTTACATTACTGATCGTGTCAGCAAATAATTTATCCGATGTAACCAGAAGATGAAGGGTGGATTCATTCTTAATGCAGTATTTCGCAAGAGTAAAACTGTCCTCGAGTTGCTCTTCGGCCAATAACAGTGTCTGATGGTCACGGGGAATTTCTTCCACTTCCTGGATCTTGGCTTTCAAGTTCCAAATGGTGTCAGAGCTGTCAACATCGAGAGTAATACTCTTTCCGACTGGAGTCTTGATGGCTATCTTGATTAATGTAACAAAAAGATGGAGTGTGGATTCATTCTGTATATAATAGTCCGCAAGAGTAGAGTCGTTTTTGAGCTGAATTTGAGGCAAGAACAGCCTTTGCAGTTCAAAGGGAATATCTTCCTGGCTTTGAATCTTGGATTTCACACTGTTGATGGTATCGAAGGTTTTGACTTGTAGAGGGATGGTCTTTCCGGTGGCAACAATCTCGATATGTATCCGCATCAGTTCCGTCCTCATCATCAATGTATCATCAACTAGACGGAGGGTCGTCTCATCCTGGATTAAGTAGGAGAAAAGGGTACGGCTGTTATCAAGCTTCCGTCCTTGATAGACTAGTGTCTGCTCATGTAGCCAAATACCTTCCTTGTCTTGAATCAAGGATTTCACATCCCCGATGGTATAACGGCTAATAACATCCAGAGTGATGGTATTTCCACGGATGGTCTGCACATATATCTTCATCAGGCCTCTAAATTCAGGCACAAGAAAGAGGGTGGACTCCCGATAGATGTTGTAGTCAGTAAGGGTGCATTTGTTATCGAGCAACTGCTCTCCAATAAAGAAGAGATTCTGCTTGAATGGAAGAATATCATCCACCTCTTTAATATTGATTTTCAAATCCCTGATTGTATCAGAACTTTTGACTTGTAGAGATATGGTTTTTCCAGTATGGGTCCTGACGTATATAGGGATCCTTGTATTGGACCTACACATGAGAAGAAGGGTGAATCCATCCTCGATCTTGTAGTCCGCTAGGGTACAGTTGTTGTCGAGTTGCCTTCCATTAAAGAACAGCATCATCTGCTTGTACTGGGGAACGCCTTCCTTGTCTTTGATCTTGGCTTTGAAGTTTCCAATGGTGGTGTCGGAGCTTTCAACTTTCACGGAGACAGTCTTTCCACTCATGGTCCTGACGGATATCTCCAGCCCCAACCGACAAGATGCCATCGTAATTATTAACCTATATTGATCGTTAATTAACAAATAGGTATCGAAATTTATAGATAGAAGACGATCAAATATAACCCTAAAAAACTGGCAGATGTCGATAAGACAGGGTGAATGGATGAAGAATGGTGTATTTATAGGTATCTGTGTCGGTTAGGAATATTGTTGACCACGCGTAAGTCAAACGCGGGAATAAAAAAGTCAAATATCTAAGGGCGGTTTTTCTCTTTTGTTTTTGAGTAAATTATATCGTTCGTCCCTATTGTTTAGCCGGATTTCATGTTTAGTCCCCGCTGCAGACCTAGTTAAGAATAATAGTATTCATCCAAAATTTTAGTGACTCATTCATAATTTTGTTAAAACTAATAAAGATCTAGTTAAAAATAGTATTTGTTTGTGTAAATATAATTTTTAGAGGAGTAATAAGGAGCTTAGTTGACCATGATATTTTTAAAAAGGTATTTAACAAAGTATCCACTTTCAAAATTACTTAACGTAATATATAATTATTATCTTTTTCTCTTTAACAAATCCCTTGTAATGAGTTTTCCACAATCCATCATCCTCATAGTCTCCTGTAGGAACGATGTAGAGATGTACTGCATTACGGTATGATTTCGACATAATCAACTGGAGGAATTTTATGTGTTCTTTTAATGATTTCAATATATGGTTTTAACATCAATGAACCACCTCGTCGCTATCATCACAACCAATACGATCAACTAAACCCAATACTAAACACAGTTAAGGAACAACATGAAAAAAACCATAACTATGGGAAAGTTCATAAGCATGTATGCTACATTCTTTGAACCGACATCAAACGTCACCTAATCCAAAAATTTTATGTTTTCTTTTGCACTTGTCATCTGTTAAATATTAGTAGTAAAATTAAATATAGTAGGGGCTTAAGTGTACTTTTGTAATTAGATTAGGTGTTAGACATAAACTAGGATTAGTAGCTTGGAGTGCAAGGCAAGCTAGGTTTTCACCTCATCATCTCTATATAAATAGAGATGAGGGGATGCTAGTTTATTCATTCTTCTTCCTCAATTGTAAAAGCTTTATTAGGTTATTTAATAAAGGGTACGTTGAGGTATATCGTGTGCATATTCTAGTTGGTTCTTTGTAGTCTCTCGTGTTTACTACTTGTGCTCGATACAACTCGCGATCTAGCGTTCCGCGATCGAACTTCGGATTGTTGTCGAGGTATTTATCCAACATCATCCATTGCAAGGATTTACGTCTGATTCTTTTAACATAACAAACAAAACATCTATAATTTACATGATTAATTTCACTAACATCTGTATATTATTTACACCATATTTTTTGTTAACATTGAAAACTTAAAATTATGTAACATGAATCATCAACAATAAAAGAGATAATCAGATATTATGGTGTATAATGTATAGTATTGGTATAGAACAAGCGATAGAAATTTGTAATTGACGACGACTTTTAATTTATCTATAGTTTATCTAACGTGGCATCAAAGGCAAGGTTTATCAAACATAACATATTGTTTTAAATACTTCTAAAGCTACTCATTTTGTTAATTTTTTTCTTAATATACCATGGTCATAAAGAAAATTCAAGTAATAAGCTAGTTTCTGTTATTTGATCTACCAATATATTTAATAATCGTGAACGACTTGCCATTTTTGACCTTATCATCATCCTTGGGAGGGTACTTAGGGTGCGTTTGGTTCGCAGAATGTTTTTGAAAGAATTGTAATCTTTTGAATGAATTGTAATTTGAATGAATTGTAATTCACAGAATTGGAATGTGTTGGAATTATAATGTGTTGGAATTGTAATTGATAAATTTGTCATCGTGTTTGGTTGACTTGCAATGCAATGTAATTTAGAAAATAATAATAATAATTGGTTGTGGAGCTGAANTTTAACGTAATATATAATTATTATCTTTTTCTCTTTAACAAATCCCTTGTAATGAGTTTTCCACAATCCATCATCCTCATAGTCTCCTGTAGGAACGATGTAGAGATGATGTACTGCATTACGGTATGATTTCGACATAATCAACTGGAGGAATTTTATGTGTTCTTTTAATGATTTCAATATATGGTTTTAACATCAATGAACCACCTCGTCGCTATCATCACAACCAATACGATCAACTAAACCCAATACTAAACACAGTTTAAGGAACAACATGAAAAAAACCATAACTATGGGAAAGTTCATAAGCAAGTATGCTACATTCTTTGAACCGACATCAAACGTCACCTAATCCGAAAATTTTATGTTTTCTTTTGCACTTGTCATCCATTGCAAGGATTTACGTCTGATTCTTTTAACATAACAAACAAAACATCTATAATTTACATGATTAATTTCACTAACATCTGTATATTATTTACACCATATTTTTTGTTAACATTGAAAACTTAAAATTATGTAACATGAATCATCAACAATAAAAGAGATAATCAGATATTATGGTGTATAATGTATAGTATTGGTATAGAACAAGCGATAGAAATTTGTAATTGACGACGACTTTTAATTTATCTATAGTTTATCTAACGTGGCATCAAAGGCAATGATTATCAAACATAACATATTGTTTTAAATACTTCTAAAGCTACTCATTTTGTTAATTTTTTTCTTAATATACCATGGTCATAAAGAAAATTCAAGTAATAAGCTAGTTTCTGTTATTCGATCTACCAATATATTTAATAATCGTGAACGACTTGCCATTTTTGACCTTCTCATCATCCTTGGGAGGGTACTTAGGGTGCCACTAGTACAATCGACGCTTTCGCCGGCGACATTTTTACGACGTTCCCGTCGACATGTCCACGGCATTATCTGTTGCCGTCGACATGTCGACGGGAACATATCGACGGCTGTGCCTCGTCGGGAACAGCGTTCCCGTCGACAATCGCCGTCGACATCGTGGGTCCCACATCGTTTTCCAGTCAAACGAATTTGTTGTCCGTCAAATTGTTCCCGTCGACAAGTCGACGGGAACGTATATCTAATTAACGTTTTAATTAACAAATAATAATTACGTTTTATATAATGGATGCCCGGCGACATGTCCAACGGCATTTTAAAATTAAAAATTTAGATTATTTAATTATGCCGTCGACACCGTCGACGGATAATTAAAAAAACAAGAATTTTTATTTGGTTAACTTGTTGCCCGTCGACCAATGTCGACGGCATCACTGAGGTATCCTACTAACAACAGGCTGCAAAACCAGCATTTTTTCAGATTTTTTTCCGGATTTTCGGAAAAAAATCTACAAAAACCTGTAACAACCAGAACCTGTAATAGCACCTATAACCACTCAATATCAACATGTCCTAAACGTATAACTCGCCATCGGCTAAAACACTTGCAAATTATCGCTAAACAACCTCGAAATGCATTAAAACATATAAAGTCTACAAAACGGGGTGTGGTAATATCTAAACCTAGCTGCCATATCCACAAATGTTT